>JAAOAR010000207.1:0-45594 GCA_013395995.1 Fusarium pseudoanthophilum
TTGTTCACGGACACGAAATAAATAAACCTCTGTCAAAATGGGCTGGGAATATGCCCAAGTGTACGTATCCTCGGCGTTGTTGAGGGAGGCGTTTAACTCATCCCTTGTTATAGGCATCTGAAATACACGATACCGTTTGGTGTTGTTTTGGCGGCGGTTTATAGACCGTTGATGTCGCGGCTGGATGTTTTTAAGCTTGTGTTTTTGATAACAGTGAGTTTTCTTTTTCTAGGAGGCTCAAGGGCTTGAGGCTAACTTTTGCAGGTTGCTGTTGTTTCGACAATGTATGTTGATCTTGGAGGGGATTTTGTTGAGGGTTACTAACGCAGACAGCCCCTGGGACTCATATCTCATCCGAAATCGCATATGGACTTATCCTCCTGGTGTCGTGGTCGGTCTGACAGCATGGGATATTCCAGCGGAAGAATTATTTTTCTTTGTCATTCAGACGTTCAATACCTCTCTACTCTACATGATTCTCAGCAAACCGACCTTTCACCCTATTTACCTGTCCAAGAAGACGGGCTGGGGTAAAATTGCTGGCCAGATCCTTTTCGCATCAGCTATCATTTTCGGCCTCATTTCTGTGTCCTCTGGCGGCGAGGGGATGTACATGGGCCTTATCCTCATTTGGGCCTGTCCATTCCTCTTGTTTCTATGGTAATACTCAACTTGAGAGACTGTTTCACGCTGCATATGTTAACCATTGGCAGGTCGATTTCTTATCAGTTCATTGTGAATCTGCCTTGGACGAATACTGCGCTTCCCATTGCTTTGCCAACCTTGTATTTGTGGGTTGTTGACACTTTTGCGTTGCGACGAGGAACATGGAGCATTACTTCTGGCACAAAGTACGGAATCGTCTTGTGGGATGGCCTGGATATTGAGTAAGCAATCCTTCTTCTGAGAGAGGGGACTGTTTTAACCATTTGCAGGGAAGCCGTCTTTTTCCTTCTCACTAACACCTTGATTGTCTTTGGCCTCATCGCCTGTGACAACAACCTGGCTATCCTCGACACTTTTCCCGAACACTTCCCTCGGACAAAGGGAGTACCCAGCTTACTTACAATCATCCGAACTCTGATTCTACCTAAAGAGAAGTATGATGAGGAGCGCATTCAAGGTCTTGTCAGCGCTGTTGCTCTACTTCGCAAGAAGAGCCGAAGCTTTTATCTTGCAAGCGGCACTTTTGAGGGGAGACTCCGTATTGACCTGATTCGTTTGTATGCGTTCTGCCGAGCTGCAGATGATCTCGTTGATGAGGCTCCATCTGTTGATGATTCTAGAGCCTCTATCGAGAAGTTGAGAAAGTTTCTTGATCTCGCTTATGAAGAGAACCAGGAGGAACCTTCACAAAGGCTACGAGAATATGTCACGTCCAACATCCCGGAGATGTTCCACATGGCTCTTCTCCAACTGCCTACTTATTATCTACCCAAGCAACCCTTGGACGATCTGCTCAAGGGTTTTGACACGGATCTCCTCTTTGACAGAAAGTCCGGCGCGTTTCCCATCGAGACCACTGAAGATCTTGATGTCTACGGAAGTCGCGTAGCTGGAACCGTCGCAGAACTCTGCAACCATCTTATTCTCTACCATACCCCAGAATCTGTCCCCGAAGACATCCAACGCGAAGTCGTTGCTTCAGGACAAGAAATGGGCATCGCACTTCAATACGTCAACATCGCCCGCGACATCAAAACCGACGCAGAAATTGACCGCGTCTATCTTCCCCTCTCCTGGCTAAAAGAAGCTCAACTCACTCCTGAAGATGTAATTCAACAACCCCATGGCCCTGCCATCGAAGCTCTCCGTCATAAATTACTTGACCGTGCTTTTGAAAAGTACAACATGGCAAAGAGCGCTATTGATAAGCTTCCTTCAGAAGGAAAAGGACCAATTCGCGTCGCTGTTGAGAGCTACATGGAGATTGGACGCGTTCTGAGAGAGAAGGGTCCTACGATGAAGAAGGGCAGGGCTACTGTTCCCAAGATGAGACGAATTCGAGTTGCATGGTCTGCATTGAACAAATAGCGGGGTGAAGCGTGGAGGATGTAATGGTAGAGGTCATAGATTCATAGATTATGCATTTCATTCCACTTTGAGCATCCATTTACAGGTTAAAGAATGTCTCAGATTATTGTCTACTCAACGGTTGGAATTACTTGGCGTCGTAAAGTCTCGTGGCAACCTAATTTCGTAGCCTCACCGTTGACATTTTGACAGCACCACCACCATAAACCCACCAACCAATCATTCAACACGCATCCCTATCACCAAATCCACTTAAAAACCCTCCAAACCGAACCCGTCAATGATCGTCGACGCATCAACGACTTCAATTCTCCCTATCATCTTCAATGAATCACTAAAATCCCTCAAAAAAAACAAACTGCGCCTCGCTAAGCACAGGGTAATCTGGCCTTTCACATGTACGCCAAGTGGTCTCATTAAACGAGTGCGAAGGAAAAAGTGGATCAAAACAAAATGGAAGACGTCATTGACTCTATTGCTCTGGCTATCAAAACCGTTGGCTTCGGGTGAATCGGTTACTCACTGAGCATCTTCACTTTTTACAGCAAAAATGAGCGACATTAAGAAATCTGTTATTGTTATTGGTATGTTAGAGTTACTCTAACTTAGTATGAAGAATTATTGACTGACAATTGTTAGGTGCTGGTGTCGGTGGTGTTTCTACTGCCGCGAGACTCGCAAAAGCTGGCTTCAAAGTTACTATCCTCGAGAAGAATGACTTTACCGGTGGACGTTGCTCTCTAATCCACAACGATGGCCACGTACGTCTTCGCTCTCACTCTATCTACGCCTACTAACCTTGTCAGCGCTTCGACCAAGGTCCATCTCTTCTTCTGCTCCCTCGCTTCTTCCACGAGATCTTCCAAGACCTAGGAACATCTCTAACCGCTGAGGGAGTCGAGCTTCTAAAATGTGAACCAAACTATAATATCTGGTTCGGCGATGGCTCATCCTTTGAGATGTCCACTGATCTCACCAAGATGAAGAAAGCTATCGAAGCCGTTGAAGGTATCGATGGTTTTGAGAGATATCTCGGTTTTCTTCAGGAGTCGCATCGGCATTATGAAGTTAGTGTTGAGTCTGTGCTGCGAAGAAACTTTCCTAGCATTTTGAGCTTGGCGAGGCCTGAGGTGCTGTTTAATCTGTTCAATATTCATCCCCTCGAGAGTATCTGGACGAGGGCGAGCAAGTACTTCTGGACTGAGAGATTGCGAAGGGTTTTCACATTTGGAAGCATGTATATGGGTATGAGCCCCTTTGATGCGCCGGGAACATATAGCTTGCTTCAGTATACTGAGCTCGCGGAGGGTATCCTATATCCTCGAGGGGGATTCCACAAGGTTAGTCTCGCAACCCGGCATAATAGGTTCCTCACTAACAGCTTCAGGTCGTCGAGGCTCTAGTCAACGTTGGTCAGCGCCTTGGTGTCGAGTACCGTCTCTCCACTGGTGTGAAGTCCATCTCCATCGACCAAGCAACCGGCAAGGCAAATGGTGTTGTTCTAAGCGACGGAACACATCTGCCTTCAGACATTGTCATTTCAAACGCTGACCTTGTCTACACTTACAACAACCTCCTCCCCAAGACCAGCTACGCAGACTCGCTATCAAAACGAGAGACATCCTGCAGTAGTATCTCGTTTTACTGGTCTGCTTCCAAGATCGTCCCTGAACTCAACGCTCACAACATTTTCCTCGCGGATGAGTACCAGGAATCTTTTGATAGCATTTTCAAGGAGCACCTAATTCCTTCGGAACCATCTTTCTATGTCAATGTTCCTTCTCGCATTGACCCCTCGGCTGCTCCTGAGGGCAAGGACTCCATTGTTGTTCTTGTCCCTGTTGGTCATCTTCTTTCAGACTCTGAAGGAACACATCGAGGCCTGTCCAAGTCTGGAAACTCTGGTGGTCTCGAAACAAGCCAGGACTGGGATAAGATGATTTCTCTCGCTCGCGACACAGTGATCGCAACAATGCGCGCGAGAATAGGCGTTGATCTTGCTCCGCTTATTGAGAACGAGATCATCAACACTCCCTTCACATGGCAAGAGAAGTTCAACCTTGACAAGGGAGCTATTCTTGGTTTGAGTCACTCTATCATGAACGTTCTCGCCTTCCGACCCGGTACCCAGCACTCCAAGTATAAGAACTTGTACTTTGCCGGTGCTAGCACCCATCCTGGTACTGGTGTCCCTGTCTGTATTGCTGGTAGTAAGATTGTTGCAGAGCAGATCCTCAAGGACTCTGGATTCAAAAGCCATCAGATTCCTTGGGCGCAGGATACTGCCAAGTCTCCCAAGGGTGGACTGGACAAGATGAGCGATTCGTCTTTGACTCTGTTCCAAGGGTTCTTGGGAGCTTTAGTTGCGATTCTTTTGGCTTATTATTATCTTGTCATTGCTGCGAACTAGCGAGTATTAGTTGGATTGATAAGGAGTATTTCTTTGGTGCGATTACATAGTTAGCGATAGAATGACCTCCCGTAATATCTACATCTACTTGTCTATATCCATGAGCCTCATTAGTCAACGCTATGGTGTGAATAAGTGATAACTAGGCGGTCGGAAAGAATCGGACTGTCAACAATCTTCATGCACTGTCTCAGACTGTGCTGGATCTGATCCATCTCCAACTCCACCAAAACGTCGATCCCGTCGCGTTACATTAAACATTCCTATCTTGACCTCAGACCGTCATCATTTTCGGCAAATACATCGATCAGCCTTACAATTCCCACCTAAACTACCGCGGGATCATCCATTTCACGCTACGGCTATCGGCAACGTTTTTAGTCACTTGATACCACGTTTGAAACCTAGTGGTGTGGACTCAACATGTCAGCACGTCATAGACTCGATATCAGCCATCGCAGATTCTGACAGCGCATGTTGATGAACGATGCGTTTTTGGTTCTAGCAATGACGACTACTCGGCAGTTATTTCCGTCTGGGCTCGGGAGGGTCGGATATGAAGTCATGGAGAGGGATGTGGAAAACGTGGGAATGAAAGCTTGGCTGCATTTAAGGGTTTGACATCCATACCTGTCATCGTCTTGGCTTGCAAACATTCCATTTTTCGTTCCACGAATACGAAGTTACTTTTCAACCGTCGAATTAACCATAGCTCACCATGGCCGATCATCTTTATGCGAGAGGGAACGATGCCCTTAATGTCAACCGTGAGCCATATCAGCCTCAAGTCAAAACGAATGTACTAACATTTCACTACAGCTGACATTGTCAATGGGCAACGCAGTGACATTAACATCACCGTCAGAGGCTCTGACTGGTACTGGGCTGTCTGCGCAGGTGTGTAGAACAACAACGTGCAGGGTTATGTGATGCAAAGACTAACTGTTCTCAGTCATGACCGTTTCAACCTTTGCGTTCCTTGGGCTTGGAATGAGAAAGCCTCGCACCGACCGTATCTTCCAGTAAGTTCCGTGAAAATTTCCATTGGGCATTCTTTAATCTTTTGCGATCAACGGTGTCCCTGGAGTCAAGGTATCATGTGCTTTACTGACCGGCTTAGCTACATCACTGCAGGTATCACCATGATCGCATCTATCGCATATTTCACCATGGCTTCGAACCTCGGCTGGACTCCTATCGCCGTTGAGTTCCAGAGGTCCAACCATAGAGTTGCCGGTATCTACAGAGAGATCTTCTACGCACGATACATCGACTGGTTCTTGACTACCCCCCTGCTACTCACAGATCTGCTCCTTACCGCTGGCATGCCCTGGCCAACTGTGCTCTGGGTGATTCTCGTGGACTGGGTCATGATTGTCACTGGATTAGTCGGAGCCCTCGTCAAGAGCTCCTACAAGTGGGGTTACTTCGCCTTCGGTAAGTCGTCTTCCATGCACTGACGCCACCGTCACTAACTTTTTGCAAGGCTGTGCTGCTCTCGCATACATCGTGTACGTGCTCGCATGGGAAGCTCGTCTGCATGCCAAGCATGTTGGCCCTGACGTCGGTCGCACCTTTGTTATGTGCGGCTCTCTCACAGCCGTTGTCTGGATTCTTTATCCCATTGCCTGGGGTGTCTGTGAGGGCGGCAACTTGATTGCCCCTGACTCCGAGGCTGTCTTCTACGGCATTCTCGACCTCATCGCAAAGCCTGTCTTTGGAGCTTTGCTTCTTTGGGGACACCGAAACATCGACCCTGCTCGTCTTGGCCTTCGTATTCGTGACATTGACGAGCGCATCTTCCCAGATGGCCCCAACAACAAGGTTGCATCTGGACATGGTGCTCGAAACGATACTGCCACTGCCTCAGGCGCTAATGTCAACCCCAACGCTTGAGTGGGAGGCTAGGAATAACTATGATCAATGGCCTGGCTCTTTGAACCTCCAGGCCCCAAATTCTTCGACACCAATCCCCTTCGCGGTTTTCTAGGCAATTCACTAACTATATCAATTCTTTGTCATTCACGAGCTGGATACTTGCGTATAATTTCATGTAAATTATTAGTCTGTCGATACCCGAAGTCTGTTTTCTGGCACGAATATGTCTTGGAGAGTTGTGTCAATTGTCTGATTTCGACTAGTAATATATATAAAGTATCTATGTACCGTCTTTGGTCCATATAGCACGCTACAATCTGACTCTAAACAAGTAATAAATAGTACCAGTCAATCAAACCTTGGCCTCAGAATCACTGGATTGAGAGGACGCTTTCTCAGGACCTTCAGCCTGTAGTACTGTGGTTTGACGAAGGCGACCAGTAACATCATGCGTCGCTTCCCACTCATCCAGCTCACCAATGGGGACCTTTCTGATCTCATGACTTTGAACACCGTTATCCAGAATGACGGCTTCTGATCGCAGTCTGCAGCCCTTCCATTTTGGTAGCAGGAAGGCCCAGAAATAGTAGTACACACCGCATGCGATAAGACTATAGAGTTTGTTAGTCGTGGCCAACTACGGTACTCATAGAGATTTATGAACTCACATTCCGATGCCTGTCACGACGTATGTGGCATACCAGAAGCTGACATCGCCAGCGTACATTCCACCTTCGGGAGGATACCAAGGCATGATAATCACAAACAACTGAACCAGAATGTTGAAAATGACAAGAACATGCCAAGCCTTGAACTCGGGAGCTGGGAGGCTTGCACGCTTGCGCCGCCAACGCACAACGTAGAGCCCCACGGCCATGGCAAGATTGAAAGCGGCATTCGGATAGACACCAAGGTCGCTCACTAGTATGGGTTAGCTACTTCTACATCTGAAGAGACGCGTGATGGCATACCGAAGTTGAAGGCATCACCAGATGGGATAGCAAGAATCATAAGGGCAGTAATAGCCCAAGTGGTGAAATAAGGTCCAAGTGGTGTTCCAAATGGCTTGGTAGAAACCCAAAAGGGAGTCCATGGAAGGACACCTTGCCTATGGTTGTGAGTTAGCTCGGTTATACTTCATATAACTTCTGAGTAAACTAACCTCCCGCACTCTCGAAGTCTTCGGGATAATCCAACAATGACGGCCATGATGTTTCCAAAGGCGCTCAAGGCAATAAGGAAGTTGAGCCCTCGCACTGCTCCACTATTTCCGAGCACCTTGCTAAAGAACAAGCTTGCTGCTGTCAGACCGGAGCTTTCGAGCTCTTCCTTGGGCACTACGACTATCAGTATGAGGCTCGAAGAGGCGGGGCTGATCACTGTACCTGCCGAGAGCCAGGCGACGTTGGCGAACATATAAAGAACATATACCGTGGTCAATGCGGCGAAGGCATACTTCTTGAGGGACTGGACAGGGTTCTAGAGCGGACAGTTAGTCCGACGTCAACGACACTATAATGTTCTGAGCATACCTTGACTTCGTTGGCGAGATTGAAAGCGTTATTATATCCACCGTAAGAGAAAATGATTCGATATAGTGCATTGGTGAGACCATATGCACTAGCTGAGCCTGTGCCTTCGAAAGCGTTTCGGAAATTGACCTTGGGGTCCTCAATGTCGGTATGCCCACCTAGAACCACGAATCCGGTAATGATGATAAATATGAGGGTGAGAATCTTGACAACACCAATTGCATTCTGGAACCAGTAGGCGTACTTGGTGTTGAACACCAGGCCTGAATCGTGTGAGTATAGTCGCATGCCAATGAGAAAGCCTACTTACACAGGCATGCCACGGTGTACCCAGCCAGGGCTACACCTTTGGTCTCCCAGTTACTGGGTTCGTGTGTCGAGCACCGAAAGAGGTAGGTTGCCAGAACTGTTTCAAGGCTTAGTTTTGATGTCTTGAGAGAGGCTTGCTTCATGCCTACCAACAGCATTGCTACTGCCGAATGACAAGAGGACACTCTGCACTGCAAAGGTGGTTGGGAAAAACCAGGTAGGGCGGGGGAACGCTTGCTCGAGGAAGACAACCTCGGAGCCCGATCGACTAGGAAAGTACGCGGTAAATTCCAGGTAGACTGCACCGGATGCAATGCAGAGCTGAGAATGATGTTAGATCAAGTCCGAGGGCCACCAGTTCCTTACCAGATAACCCAAAGTCCAATAGATGAACATCAGACCAACCGAACCGGTACCGTGTAAGATGGCAGAGGCTAGAAAGCATAAGCTATATTCTCTGAGTAATCATAAGTAGGGACATACGTGTAGAGTAGATGCCAGTGCCAATCATCATTGTAACATTGATCAAGACGATAGTGAATGGCCCAACATCGTAGCCCAAAGGCGAGTCATGTTCGACAGGTGCTCCAGTGGCTTCCTGATACGTAACAGCATTGCTGTTGCCGCCAGTCTCTCCTACATACTTCAAGCTTCCGTCAGAGTATTCTCCATCGTTGGTCGCGGTCGCAACAGCCGCGTCAGAGCGGCCACTGAATGGTTGTCTCCAGGAAACCATGGTGTGCCGACAGTCGACTTGCAACTAAATGCAAAGGGACATGAGACTAGGCCAAAGAAGCCAAGCTTATAAAAATGATTGGTGTTCTCTCTCAGTGCCAAGGTCTTGGGGCGAACATTTTGTTATATAGTTCGAACAAACATATGTAATACTTTACTCTACTACTGACAGCAGGACGATGACGCATTCTCATCCAACAGTATTTCCCCTCTCACCTAACGTTATTTCGGAATCCTCGAGAACAATGGCATATTTCGGCGGGATGTGGGAGAGATGTGGATGAAAAACAGGGTGGTTCATCACGAAAGACCTCTGAACTATGACGAAAGCTGGCCATTTCAAAGTTGAACCAGCACCTGCCTATGCTTGTAGATTATGGCTACTCCACACGTCGGATCCGAGCCGGCAATAAGGGCACTGACAGGAAACGGTTTCAAGAAGTTGAGTAAGATCGACAGTCTTTGGTGCAATGGAGTCACAGAACATACTACCAGAGCCGTGAATCATTATCGACGATGATGCAGCTGTTCTGCTTAGCAATACATAGCGCAGTACTTCCACATCCGCTAGTATCTACATAATTTAAGAACCTCTTGCAGCTCTGTCTGCAGAGACAACATGCTTGGGTTCACCTGTTCAGCTAGCCCCGGGTTTGCGAATACCCCGTTAGAAGTTCGGCGAACTAGAAGCCAGTCAAATTCAAGAGAATCCCAGACTTCCTCTTCGTCTAACGACTCACGTTCGCTGATCAAAACCAGAAAGGGACTCTTCAAGGGTTGATTGCGGGTGTTGATCGGTTATGCGCCGTGGCGTAATACCATGGGTGATTTGCGAAGTATGGCGACAGTCGCCTATCACAGAAATCCCACAAAACAATATCCCATGATTCGTCCATCTCACGGTTAGGTCGGCCCATTTCGCCGTTAACAAACAACAAGCTCCTCCATCTCCAGTCCTCGGCTGCGCTATTTCTCATCCCCGATGAGACAAGGAACCACCCGAGGTTTCCGGCGCAGATTGGTGACAGGCTATGTGGATCATTATTGAGATCGCGACCAACATCCCGCACGTAGTTGAGTTACAATTATCTAATGTCCAATATGTCGTTATACCTATGCCCCATTTTGATTGCTTTAGTAACTGCCCGCTGTGATGTTCCTGGCGGCTTGCCAAGCTTGAATGTCGAATATGGACCTATAAAGGGACAGAGGCAGCAATGCTCAATCTCATATCGTCTGACTCTGGTGTTATGTTATAAATATTCACGTCTGCTTAATAATAATAGCCAAAAATCCTTTTAATTACATAGTAAATATATATATAAAAGGCTTATAGTTTATGAAAAGAGATATATAGATTTTAGGCGATTAAGGTCTTAGCCTCTTGACCCAGGTGGTCATGCTAATATGTATAGTAGATGTCTTTAATATATCTCATCTTGTCTAGAATTTAAATCTTGAGCTCTCACACCTAGCGTTATAATACTCAGTAAATGAAATAATTGTCCTACAATAAGCTAACTACGACTACCTTCCTTGGCTTAGTCGACCTTCCTCTCTTCACTCTTGTCAGGAGTTTGCTGAGGAGTTGAAGCTCTCATAGGCGTTCCCTCCATAACCGGTGTGATACCTCCGTTCATGTAGTGGTCCTCCCAGTCCATATCACTAAGGTACTTGTAATCAAGACCTCTGATCTCGTGCTCTTCGCTGGCTCGAAGATGCAGACCAGGGATCTTGCCAATGACGAAGAGCAAGATGCATGAGATGACGAATGACCAAGCAGCACAAGTCACGGCACCCGCAATTTGCAGACCAAGCTGGCGGTAGTTGCCATCCCACCATCCACCTGCATAGGCATCTCCAGATACACCATCCAGCGCAGGAACATATCCGGTAGCAAAGAGGCCAGTCAGGATGTCACCGATAACGCCGCCGATTCCGTGGATCGCAAAGATATCGAGACCATCGTCAACGGAAAGAATGTACTTGTACTTGACACAATAAAAGCACACCAGCGATGTGACACCTCCAATTACAGGAGAAACGTAGATGAGCGTGAATCCGGCAGCGGGTGTGATGCCGACTAGTCCTGCGATGATACCACTGCAGAAGCCGACCAGAGAGAACTTTCGAGTATGCAGGTATCCGAGAAGAACCCAAGCGATTCCGCCAGCGCAAGCTGAGAAGTTTGTATTCGCAACGACGTAGATCGATCGGAGACTAAGGTTTGCGGTGCTGCCACCTGAGTTGAAGGGTGAAGGTTAGCTTTCGATCGCACATCTCAACAACAATTGACATACCATTGAATGCAAACCAACCAAACCAAATAAGCACAGTTCCGAGTACCATGAGTAGTGGGTTGTGTGGTTTGTAGTGTACGGCTGCCTTGCGATCGGTGATGCTGGCGTCAGGGAGTCGAGGTCCCAGCATAAACGACCAAGCCAGAGCACCAAACCCGGAGGCAATATGGACTGGTCCCGATCCCGCGAAGTCGTACAAGCCTAAGTTATACAACCATCCCGATGGATTCCACTCCCAATAAGCAAGACTAAAGCGATGTTTGTTAGTATTTTCACGAAACAAAGTTTGGTCCGCGCTGGGTTGCGATCCAAGAGAGACTGCGGCGAAAAACTTACGGATAGTAAACAAAGGTTGTCCAGCACAAAAGGAACACCATGCTAGGCCATAATCTGCCTCGTTCAAGCATAGCTCCAGCCAGAATCATGGCAGTGGCGGTGACGAAGGTGACTCCGAAGATTGCATCTAGAGGACATAATAGTCAGCCGTCAATGTTCAACGACACAGTTATACTCGAGAGCACATACATAGGATCTCCGGGATATCAGCGTTTGCAATTGATGGCTGGGCAAGGACGTTGTGGAATACGGCGAGCGACAGGTCGCCCAACATTGGGTTCGTAGTTCGAGATTGATACAAGCTATAACCATAAATCCAAAATTGAATGCCTACAGCGCAGGCGCAGAAAAGAGACTGCAGAATGATCGTCAATGCCGCTTTCTTCCTATGCATGCCGGCATCTGTGTTGTGTCAGCACATGGAAGCGGGTATCGCGATGTGTCGCAAGTCCTTACAAAGAAAGCCGATCGCAGGAGTGATCTGCCAGCAAAGGATTGTGCAAACAAGCATCCATGCCATGTCGCCCTGTAAAACACCATTTTGTTAGATCTACAGTCTCCAGAAAAATGGTTATGACGCATAGTGTTGAGATGAGAACCGGTGGAGTAGATGTACAACGCGGTCCTCCAGCACGTCGTCAATGACTAACCTTGTCATAAGTAGCATTCAAATCATGTGTAATAGGATTACCGCCCGTTGGATCATCACTGTAATCGGGCCACTCAGTGACCGGAGTAATTGTCGAAGCCATTGCTGTATCAAATTTGGCAGAAAAATTGGCCGTACACACTGCTGCGCTCCATCCCGACAGCAGCACCCACTGTTTATTAACAACTTCCCCCCTAATGAAGCCCTGAATCTCCGTATCTCAGACATATCCTAGTGTTTTGCCAAGAAATGGTTATCATAGCTAAATCGGGATCATTTTTCCGTTTCTGGCGAAGCAACGCGAGATAAGAATTAAGGTACAAGATAACGTTGCTTCAGCGCGACGTGGCGTAGATTCCTTATCTTTGGCTGCATGATGTGTGGTTGGACAGATCTGAGATCAGCAGAGATAACGGACGAGCGGAATGGTTGTTCCCCTGGTTTCAACGCGTTTTAGGTCAGAGTAGAACAGAATAAAAGAGCATGACAGGTAGCAAAGTTCCTTCTAAATACTCTGTGTGATCCTCTGATCTCAACGAGGCATCAAGACAGATGTAAACCGTGAGGACTTTAGCTGAGCTTTAGCCTAATCTTATGGCATTTTAGGTAATCTTAGTGCAGCGCCTCTATCGACGGCCGAAGGGTGAGTGCATGACTTCATGTCTCGCAAGAGCCAATGGTAAGTGAATGATGTCTGGTACCTTGCAGGGGATGGTATGTCAGTCGGTTGTTAGCTACGACCTTATCTTTGGCCAGGTTCGCTAGTTGAGAAACGCGGAGAAAAGCATGAGACTCATTGGCGGGGAGCGAGGCCGCGCGTGTTGTTCAGTCTGCAAGGTCGAGCCAAATTTAAGGTTGCGATAAGAGATTATGCTTATCTCTCTTGAGATTAAGGAGGGCGAATCAGAGGGTGTTCTGAGCCCACTCACTCTGACCGTTCAATCGAGTCTGGCTACCCGGGAGTCCAGTGATTGCAAGTTGGGAATGCCAATTTTTGCATTTATCAGATCATCTGGACAATATTCAGATGTTTATAGAGATTCTTATCTTGCCCCAAAAGATTGATATGCTTTCATGATGAGAAGAGCCGTTGGTTGCGTGTACGAATGAGTTTGCGTGCAAAAAGCTCTTGGTAACTAGAGTTGTAAAGGACATGAATGGAGTCGGAATGGACATTTTCCCTCCATTTAATCAGAACCTTATGCCCAAGACGTCTATAGTGATCATGGTATGCCTCAATATGGGGAGCTAGGAGTAAAATGAAATCGAAGCAATCTAATTAGGATCTCACTATGGGCTGTCACTTTTTATAAAGAGCGCGTGCGGGTCTTTGTTGAGATTGTGGGGCTCTGGCTCATGACGCGTTACGCGAGCCCAGGAAACGAAGACACATTTTCTCATCTGACCAGCGTTTACTAAGGCTTTGTACCTGCTTTCTTTGCTATGATACTGTTTAGAAAACCGGCACCTCCATTAAGGTACTAATTCTGTGCTGCCATGTTGTAGGCAGTCGAACAAGCTGGGCAACATTGATCTAGAGTTGCCGAAAGCGCGCCCCTCAGTTTGTGGCGTCTACCCCGATCCATCACGATTCACCCCCAAGCCTTTGAAGGTAGGAGCATACAGCGGAACATTTAGAGACACTAATGACTTCCTGCTAGTAGTGGCACCGGTTTCCATTGAACTATAGTAACATGTGACTGGATCCTCCCTCCGTTGACGCCAGCGGCGAGAACACATCGCCCCCGGTGACCATCGATGAAGCAATCGGATAAGTGGGGACGGCGTCCCGGCCAAAACGGACGCCGACTTAGAAGGGGCCGGCTCCACAGCCATGAAAGCCCCGATATGCCGATGCGATCTCGTGATGTCTCATGAGCTTCGTGTTTTTTTTCCAGACAAGCCTTTTCTTTGCCTAAAAGGGTCTTTTATAAGATACTCCTATAATATCTCGTTACATTGTGGCATTCTAAATCATCATCCAGCACAAGTTATTCGGTACATTCAGAAATGCCCGACCAGACCGTTATAGTCGTCGGCGCGGGCCCAGTCGGCCTCTTTACAGCCTTGATCCTTGCCCAGAATGGAATCAAGGTGACAGTGCTTGAGGCAGATGAAGGAATTTCCCGTAGTCCACGAGCTGCTGTGTAGGTTCTGATCTCCCTTCCAACTGCGATTCATTTACTGACAAACCGATACAGACAGCTCCCGTGCGTCAATCTCGAATTCGCCAAGGCTGGAGTCATCGACGAAGTTTTCGAGTACGGTTGTAGGAGCGATCATGGATACTGTTGGCGAGACGGATACGATACAACAAAAGTCCTCGCGGACTTCACGCCGCCACCATCCGAAAACCCCAATCTTTGCGCAGCCATGATAGGGCAAGACGTGTTGTCACAGATCTTCCTTAAGCATTTGATCAATACCGGAAATGCGGAGATTATCTTCAACCATGCCTTCACTCGCGTTGAAGACCATGGCGATTCAGTCACTGTTCACGCTCGGCGTGTACTCGACGATCAAGAGCTCAGCTTCAACTGTCGGTACGTGGTCGGAGCTGATGGTGGTAAGAGTGCGGTTCGAAAGTCTATTGGCCAGTCTCTCGAAGGTTACACCTGGCCAGACATACGGCTTATTGCAGTCAACATCCTGTACGACCTTGAAAAGCTGGGCTGGAAGCACGGTAACTTTATTGTGCATCCTGAGGATTGGGCAATCGTTGTGAAACGTGGACCAAAGAATCTGTGGAGGGTTGCAACCAGCGTTCCATTTGCCCAAGGCGCTGATGGAGAGCCTATTACTGACAAGGCTGTTTTCCCTGTCATTAAAGACAGACTTTCTAGGATCTTGCCAGGTAACACTGATGAGATCATCTACCTCCAAACAGCCCCATACACAATTCATCAGCGCTGTGTCTCGAAGTATCGCGTTGGTAATATCATACTCGCCGGCGATGCTGCCCACGTAAGCTCTCCCTCAACATTGCATCCTTCGCCGCTAAATACAGTCTAGCTCAACAATCCTGTCGGTGGACTTGGACTGACTACGGGTTTACTTGATGCCGCTCACCTTGGCAAAGCTTTAACTCAGGTCATAAACGAGAGTGCCCCAGAAATAGTGCTTGACGAATACGCAAACGCCAGACGTGGTGTCTTCAAGAACGTCACGGATCCATTATCGACTGCGAATCTATTGAGGGTCAAGTCGACTGCTCCTGAAGACGTCGCTGCGAGGGAGGCGTTTTTCAAGATGTTGAATGATCCGAAAGAGAAGGGCCAAGTGTTTGCTCATATGGCGAAGGAGATGGGATTATCGACTACCTTGGATATGAAGGATTTGGGTCCAAGACCACAGCTGTGAGGTTGAAAAGAATAGCTACATAAATCCACTAGAATGGCAGAGAAACTTGGTTCATTCACTGCACCACGGCTTCTCGATATCTCGATTACTAAGATTGTTTTTCTCATGCCTTCACATATAGGATGTGACCCGAATGGGTTCCGCCAACGTGCTACGCACTTCGTGAGGTAACCGATAAGTACCCGCCAAGAGGCTGGCCCCTCAGCATACACACTGCTCGTTAGACTTGTAGGCCGGCTGCTCAAATAATATTACTTACAATCGCTCCAGTCCAATATTCCTTTACCTACGTACTCTTATCCCCTGGAGATCTTCTGAATATGTGTGCTGTCTTTTTGATCTTGACTTTAGGCGATGCTTTTGAAGAAGCTGATACATTTCTATTTGGATTGATCACACGAAGGGCACAGCTGTTGCTGGTGGCGGGATGCTAAATGGCCGGCTTGTCATCCCACCGCGACATGACCTAACGGCCCGCGGCCACCGCGAACGCCGTCTCCACCATCCCGATGGCATCTTCAACGCTACCCCAGATCTTAATTCGGGGTCCCCGGCTGGGGTAAACATGGGGAACAGGCCAGGTTTGCTCCGCTACATTTGCCAATACTGTGACAACCAGCACGCGAACTACAGCCATCGGCATTCAAACACGGATACCCCCTTTCCTGCAACCTTGATATAAGCCCAGTCCCACGTTCCTTTGCTCCTGGCACATCCTTGCCTCTCAAGCTTCAGCCTCTGAGTCGCATCGCCAACATGACTTCCCAATCCTCCATCAGCGCCCCCTTTGAGCGAGATGCTACTCGAATCCATTCCAAGACGTTGATATGCCTTTTCGTAAGTCCCTCTGCGCCTCTGTTACCTCCAAGCCAAGCTAACCAATAATCAGGCAGTCAACATGATCTATCTCACACAAATCCTCTCCCTCGTCGGCACAGGCCTTCTGTCAAATACCATGGCCGCAGCCGTCGGCGGTAGTAGCCAGACAGTCTGGTACTCATCCTGCATCACGATCCTCACCGTTGTTCTCAACCCGCCAGTCGGCCAAGTCGCTGATTACTGGGGCCGCAAAACGATCCTCGTCGTCATGCAACTCGCTGGCGTTGCAGGCAGCATTGTCGTGTCCCGAGCTCAGACTTCCGGGACTCTCATCGCTGGGTTTGCAATCTTGGGTTCCACTTTCGGAAGTCAGTCGCTCACCGTTGCTGTCATGTCTGAGATTCTTCCTCGGCATTACAGACCTATCGGGCAAGCAGTTGGAAGTGTATCGATCGCGCTTGGTGCCATCATTGCTCTGCTCATGGGAGGCGGCCTACTCCGTCACGGCGACAACTCCAACTACCGTATCTTTTGGTACGTGACGGCCGGTTGCTATGCTCTTGCATCTCTAGGCTGTCTCATTGGATACAATCCTCCGCCTCGAGACCTTCAAGTCTCCCTCAATGTATCGCAAAAGATTAAGAGTCTTGACTGGGTAGGATATACGTTGTTTGCCCCAGCCCTCGTCCTTTTCTGCATAGCCCTATCATGGTCTCAGAACCCCTACTCATGGGATAGCGTCAACATCCTTGCACCATTTATCATCAGCATTGTCGTCCTGATAATCTTCATCGTGTATGAGTGGAGGTTCAAGAAGGACGGTATGCTTCACCATGAACTATGGAGGCACAGGAACTTCGCCATCTCCCTATTTGTCATTTTCATCGAAGGTATCGCTTTCTTCGCCGCCAACTCCTATTTCGTCTTTGAAATCTCTCTCGTATACGACGCGAGCTTCCTTTCGGGCAGTGTCAACTTTGCTATCATGTTCATCACAGCCGCTGCTTTCTCTCCCGTCTTTGGCTTATGGTCCTCTAAATACAAGACGCTTCGGCCACCGCTCGTCTTTGGGTCCGTCTTCCTTCTTGCCTTCTTCATTCTGCTGGCAACTTCAAAGATTGACACTCCTCGATATGCTTTCTGGATATATCCTATCCTACCTGGCCTTGCACTTCCTTCCATCGTTCCCTTGACCATGGTTTCTGCGCAATTTGCAACAACACCGGAGCTTATCGCTCTCACATCTGCCCTGATGACTAGTATTCGCAGCCTCGGGGGCTCAATCGGTCTAGCAATCAACAATGCGGTCCTGCACAATGCCTTGGATAAGGAGTTAGCCAAGAAAGTCTCAGAGGCAGCTTTACCACTGGGGTTACCTACCTCGTCTCTTCCAGCACTTATTCAAGGGCTAGCTTCTCAGAACAAACAGGCAGTGGCTGCGGTCCCTGGCCTCACACCTGAAATCGCAAATGCCGCCGTTTTAGGTATGAAGAAGGCGTACCTGATCGCTTTTCGAAACGCATGGATTGTTTCGGCTGCATTTTGCTCTCTCATGCTTATAGGTAAGTTGGACCTACCCATTTCCATTCGGACTCGACTGACCAAAAGCTCAAAAGCCTGCTTCTTCATCAAAGAACAAGCATCCGAGTTTGATGCAACCATCGATGCTCCAGTTGAGATTGATTCCAAGACCCACCTGGAAGTTGATGAGACCGCGCGGCCAGAAACGCAGGAGAAGCAGTTCGATAGTAGGGCAGAAGTGAGCCACCAGGAGAACAAGAGCTCTTGATTGATCTAACATGTTCAGAACCTCTAGGCTGCCTTGGTGACGCCGTGGAATGGGTGGCTTTTCACGCACTAGGAGAGGAAAGAAAACTTAGGACCTTGACCCTAAGCGATGAAAATATTTAGATAAATTTAACCTAAGCTTAGGAGACTCTTTACTGAGTTTATTTTGAGGCCCACTATCAAGGCACGGTGTCTTCTCGCTCCCTTAGGATGCAGTATATAGCTTCTGTGAGACTAGTTTAGGATTGTACTCATTTTCGTTAGCCTAAGATATACTACCAGGTCTAAATGCTCCAACCGTCTCTAGTCACATACGCTCCGAGCTCGCAGTTATGACCCTTTCTACTACCACTATGCTGGATCAAGCTCTGTCACGACCAACAGCGCAGCTCAAGCGCTCGGAATCACATTCATAGCAAGTAAAGGTATCGACACCTGTACAGATTCAATATACGTTACCATTACTTCAATCATTCATCTACATATGCCTCGTAGCTCATCTGCGTCCTCAAGCATGTCCCGTCCCACTTCTATCACAACTGTAGGTAATTGAGATGCTGATGATCCTCGTCAAGAAAATTGAGAGAAATGCCGCTGTTCCAATCAGGTTGAGTGTCTCCTGGGACGTATCTTGGTAATCCCCTCCCAGCCATATTGGCAAGTTCTGTCATCAAAGTCTCTGCATCTCCCATTTCCGTCGGTTGAAGAAGTTGCTGAAGGTCACTGTCACCAGCACTGCTCCCTGCTGATATGTTCTCACTTCCCGGTTCCTCTATGTCGAGCCCTCCAGCTACAGTTGGCTGGTCATCTTTCCTATTGTTGGGAACCCGCGAAGGGAAGAATAATGCAAATCGCTTCTCGAATGAGTTGTCCTTGTCGCGGCGCATCAACGAAGCCTTCAGATCTGTCTTTAGTTAGTAAAAGAGCACGTTCGAAAACAGGCAAAACGTACTTATTATAATTGAGGCAAGATTCCATACAGTGGCATACTGCGACAAGACCAGACTAACGAGCTCACTATTGTGGTAACCAGTATATGAAGCATCAGTCATATCCTTTGACGGGTATGCACGGTCTGACAACAGACAGCATGCCAGGAAAGGCTGACATAGAGGGATGTAGTCCGGGTACCAATGATAGAATATCCGAGATAGATGGCGAGGCGAACGTAATGTCTCGGGATTTTCAGGCTTAAAGGTGGCCTGTATGGTCGTGCGGGTGCAAGTCAACATGAGATGCATGCCGATAATCCAGTTATGTCTTGCCGCATCTCCTGAAGAAGTCTCTAACTCTAGAGTCTCCAAGTTGAACCTCTGCGACATGGCAAGTGAAAAGCACGTAATAGCATCAATCAACTCCTCCTTATCCCGTTGACAAGTGAACCGACCTGCTGCAAATTCACTTGCGACACTCAAGAGAATATTGGCAATGAGAAACCATGCTCTCGGGTCCTGATTCGGAGAGTCGAGAAGGAGTTTCCAGACCTCACTGGGTCTTGGGTCGACAACAGGTGACTCAACAGGTCGGTCAGCAAACCATGCTTCATCACTAACCGGAAGTTTGACCATCACCATTGACCGGGTGATTGAGCTTGGCCGTCTAGACATGAGGGAGCCAAAAGTGTCGAGTTCCCAGGTGATCCAAAACGCACGACGCTGCTCTTCCAGAACCGACCAGTTGCTGGATTCATCTTGCTCGTCCATGCTACAAAGGTTTAGGTCGTAGGCTAGTCGGATGCAGACGCCTGCAAGGATCCATGCCCGGTGCGATGGACCTGAAGCATATTCGTAGGCAGCTAGTAAGATGCAGCCCTGCAGGTATTCAAGACTTGGTGCTTGGTCGGATTGGCACTTTTCGTAATATGTATTGGCCTTCTCCATAAATGCTTGTCCACGGTCAGGTGCTGGGATGTCGTGGAACCATGAATGGGACGAATGCCTGGCTGCCAGAGCAAACAAGCCACAGAGCAGCAATGCCTCAGTGTTGGAGTGGCGTCTGTCATCGAATATGCCGTTCTTCATGAATCGGGCAAAGAATCGTGGTCTATGGAGAAGCGGGAGCCATCCTTGGGTCTTGGAGAAAAAGAGGTGAACAAGTTCGGTCAATACGGGCACCGGTATCCCCAGCCATGTAGGTGGCTCTCCTTCTGTTGAGCGGAAGGTGGTTGCTGGTGATGTTGAATCGTCACCAACGAGGCTCGTGCCCAATACGATGATTTCTGACTGTGATTCGTCGTTACTGTCGTCTCGCATAGGCTGGTCCTGTTCTCTGTCGAGAGAGTTCGGTGTATGGATATCGTTGACTTTCGGAAGCTGCTCTGTTTGCGATAAGAGCATGTCGATGTCTTGCCCTTCGCCTAATCTTGACTCAAGCAGACTGACGAGACGCTCTGATTCACAAGTCAGCATTCATCCATACCCGCGGCGGATACTTAGACCGTACCAAGCTTCTGTGAATCAATCTGGCTCTCCTGGCGACGTCGTTGCGGCGTCTTTCGCTTTGTTGGAAATGTACAGGATTGGCCTGTCCTCGTACATAAACCGCAGTTGGGTTTTCTCATGTCACCTAAGGCCTAGTCAGCTCGCACTCGAAAATCGGGATTCGGAAATCGTAGCCTACATCGCGTCTTCTTTCTGTTGAAATGGATTAGCGCGCGTCAAACAAGAAGTTGCGTGGTAGTAGGAAGCTCACTTACCGTCTGCACTCAAAACAGGCGCGATGGCCCTTCCACGACTCAGGTTGAGTCGGACGTTGTGCCTCATCTTGTGTCATACTGGGAGCGTGATAGAATCTGTGAGCAATGGATGGAGTGTCGCGATCCAACGTACAACAAAGTTGAGTTTGGAGCAGGTTGCATCAACCGACTGCTCCCCCAGATTTGTCGTTGCGGGGGAATGTGGGCACCCGAAGCTCAATCTACCGATTCATCCGTTGATTGGCCTTAACCGAGGGCCCTTGTTACGCCATGTTCGTTAGTTCCAGTGGTGGGCCCGGTCAATCGCGGTCTTTTGAAGTCCGTGGTGAATTACGTGGAGGCTCATTTGACAGTTTGCTCGCAGCTGTATTTATTTCCCTATAGGACGATTGCTCATCATGGCCGATTCGAGTCTAACACGTCCCTTAAACTGTCTAAAATGGCTCCTACTTTGGAAATCCTTGCCAGCGCTCAGCCAGACCCCGAGTTTCTCGAGGCATGTCCCCCTCCCCCACCAAAAGTCCGATACAACAGCGCTAACGATGCCCACTAACAGATCTTAAAGTCCAGCAGCCCTCCGCCGCTTCCGGCCAATATCGACATACCAACTCTTCGAGCCACATCGAACAAGCGCAAAAATGAGGCGCGAGACGCACTAGGAGGCCCTCCTCCGAACTTGAGCGAGCGAGATATTGAGATACCTGTTCGTGATGGTAGCAGTATTCTTGCTTATGTTTATGCTCCATCAGATGTCGTGCCAGGAGGTGAACTTCCTATCTTTTTATTCTTCCATGGCGGCGGCTTCTGTCTGGGCACGCGCCATGATGATATGGAGTCCAACAGAATCTTGGCAGCCAAGGCTGGTATCATCATAGTCTGTATCGACTACCGTCTTGCTCCAGAACATCCGTTCCCTCAGGCTATTCATGATGGAGTGGATGCTTTGCATTGGGTAAGTAATTATATTTAGCAGCTATTGTTCGCAAAAGCACTGACCATAGACAGATCGCTCAAAGTCCTAAGCAAGTTCACCCTTCAGCGTCCCCTTCAGCAGGCCTTGTCATCGGAGGTACTTCCGCCGGAGCAAGTATCGCCAATGGCGTGGTGTATCTAAACCGCGACCTTGGATCTCCTGCAAAGGTCACTGGGCAGTTTCTTGGCGTTGGACCTCTTCTTCCTCCCCCGTGCGTCCCCGAGAAGTACAAGGACGACTACGTCAGTCACGAGCAGAACAAAGACGTGACTATACCTCCAGAGGAGCTCGCTCGCGCATTCGTTGGTAAGAACAACGAGTCATTGTATTAGAGAGAGACTAAGATATTTTCAGCTGCATATAAGCCAGACCCGACCTCGCCGATCGCAGTGCCTGCTGTTCATCCATCAGGACACTCGGGAATTCCTCCCACGTACTTCCAAGTCTGCGGGCTTGACGGTCTGAGGGACGAGAGTATCATTTACGAGCGGATTCTTCACGAAGACAGCATCTCCACGCGACTGGATTTGTATCCTGGCCTACCCCATCATTTCTGGGAATTCTTCCCTCAATTGAACAAACAGGTTGAAAAGAGAACAAACGATACAGTGGATGGAATCAAGTGGTTATTGCATGGGTCGAAACTCCAAAAGTTGTGATAATGATCTGCAAGGATGAGAAATAATCTAGTTAAAACATGGAATTTCAGTTTAGCTATCACAGTTTCTGTTGCAAGACAATAGCTAGAAAGGCTGGCATTGAGGATACATTCTTAACCGCTGGTCTGTTGATTTCCATTAGTATTCACTTAAACCTTATTGAGTCTCCGTTCAGAGAAGTGTCGGCATCCTGGGACTAGAGAGTGTGGCTGTGAAAATTGGTGAAGGATGAGTAGTTACTGAACTCCCTTTAGAGGACCGGGAAGCGAGGCTGTCTAAGTAAATGCGCACTATACAGAACATAAGGAATGATTGACAGGAGCGGAAGAAGATACATTCAACACAGCACTTTTAGCTATCAAAACCAAAACACTAAAACATCACATAGAGCTATAAACACTATTGTTCGCGGCTACGGTCGTGCATCTCATCTGCAAGCCTCATTCCATCACGCCCTTCTCGGCGTCAGCTTCACCTCCAAATTAAACTCAATTGCATTCCCATCCCACTTGCCCGTCTCTCCCACCTTCACAGGCTCGATCTATTCACTAAAGTCAGCCTGATCTCATCCAGCTCGCCAGAACAACTCACCTCAAAAGCATTAATCAAGCTGGCAATCAACTTCTTCATCTCGATCCTCGCCAAATGCTGCCCCATGCAGACTCTTCGCCCCCAACTGAACCCCATCGCTGAGCGTTCCATGTCGCGATGCTTCTGCTCGTCGGCGCGGATCCAACGCTCGGGATTGTAAGCGCTAGCATCAGGTCCGAACATCCGCGTGTTGTTTTTAATGTCATGAGAGGATACCATGACGTCTGTGCCTTCAGGGATGAAGGTGTCGCATATGGTGACGCCTCCAGGAGTGTTGATGGTTCTGGAGTTAACATTGGGGTTGACAGACCATCGGCTGGAGACTATTAGCTGGAGTTCATCGATCGTTGGCAGGAGAAAGTTCACTCACAGTGTCTCCCTAATCACCGCATCCAGATACGGCAGATGCTCCACGTCTCTGAACGCGATTGCACCGTTCTCACCTACTGGGAGCTCTGCATCCAGAACCTCCTTCTCTAACTTTCGATAGAACTCGGAGTTTCTGCTTCCGAGCACCATACTGAGCGCCATCGCAGAAATGATAGCCGTGGTCTCCGATCCTGCATGAATAGTCGTAATAGTCAGAGCAATCACATCTTTCGGCCCAATCACGTCGGGAGCCGCCTGACTTGCAGCCAAATATCTTCCCAGAAGATCTCTCCCTGTCTCATTCTTTTCCTCTGAATTTCGGTCTCTGATCCTTTCCATGGCCAATTGTGCGATTTGAGTCGAAGTCGTTTGCGCCCTCTGCATAAACCAATTCTTCAACAGCAGGGACTCCAATTGCGGCGCCAGCGCCCAGATTCTCCAATGCCTGAAACGTCCAGCCGCGCTGGGAAAGATACTGTCTACATCCGCGCCAGCTTGCAAGTACCCCCGGGTCTTGCTAAAGGCTAGAGAGGTCAAGGTATCGAACGACCAGAAGCCCAGCCATTCGCGCAGCGGGATGACGATGCCTGCGGGCTTATTGCGAAGTTGGGTCAAGAGTGCACTGATCGTTCCGTCCATCTGGTCTTCTTGCTTGAGCCACTGGGTCTGTGAGAAGCCTCCACCGACATGCCGCTTTATACCCGTGACGCGTTTCTCATCACGAACGGTGATGATACTGTGCACTGTGTCACCCTTGGCCAGGGCCTCCATGGGACGGTAGGAGTCCGACTGCAGCACAAGATCAGCATTATACTCGAGTCAGTGGTCATTGCAAGGGAGAAATCACTTTTGGGTAAATCAGCGAAGTACCATAAATCTCTGGAATTGCATCCGGATCGGCAAATGAAACTCGGTTAGGACCTGCTCGCACAACAGGACCATATTTGGCGTGCCATTCATTGAGCATGTCCTGGTAGTATTTGCCTCGCCATACCCTTATCGCTGCCCATAAATCTGTGCAGGATGGGAGGAAAGGTCCAGGGATATGCCGCAGTGTCCAGTAGCGTCTGAACAGTGTTACAAGAAGCGACAGAACGAGTACGGTGCTCGCAACAATTGCGAAGTTTACCGTGGAGATGCTGGAAAGATACGTCATGTTGAACGTGTTGAATTGTCTCCTTGGCAAGAGGCTGAGAAGAAAATGAGGGCAAACTTGTGCGTGGATGAGGAATCGAAGTGTTGGGCAAGGGGACTTTATGTATCTCGTCACAGAGGGTCCATCCTTTTTAGTTATTCTGTTAATGGTGATCTTGTCAAAGACCGATGATTGCCGTGCTGCTTTGCCGCCTAACGTTATTCTAGAGAGAAGAGATCGTCAAAAAGGGCGGATCATCACACGGACATCACTTTGTTCAAAGTCGACGACTAGATATGTCGGACGGATTTGACTGTAGGCGAAATGGAGAGGTCGGCGAAAGTATCGGCGATATACCGTACTCAACCACCAGAATTTCGTATCGAGAGGACCCCCTATCCCCGCACTTTCCCCGCCTTTTTCATTCGAATCCAGAATTGTCATCTAGATGGATTCTATCATATCGAGCTAGGCCAACGACGACCTCGCCAACAAAGTGGAGGAGGAAACGGATTTGAGGAAATCGGATTTCAACTCTGGCCGTCCTGGATCGGCGCTAATTATGGCACACCTTACTATCGCCCAATGAGATGTGAATCTGGTCAACACCAACATGCCTCGGCTGATGTCTCCATTCTGTAAGCGTTGGTCAGCAATTGTCAGTATGTGTAAGACGCTACTGGCGGCTCTCGTAAGATTTCAAAACTCGTTACAATGCAATATCGGCGAAACCTCGCTACCGTCAACAGGGAGCGGCCGCTGTTGTCATGTACATATTACCAGATGGCAATGTCTGCCTTGAAATATCCCAGAACTCATTCACTGCAAAGCCAGTGTTAAATCACGGATCATTGCAAAGATGGCAGTGACGAACCGCCGGAAGGCACGCGACAGCAGCGATGTCGAAGCCAGGCCCAGCTCAGAGCCCTCAGGTCCTCATTATCGAAGCAACAGTCAACCCTTTGCTGGAAGACTTGGTGCCAATCAAGCGTACGTTGTCGAAGGAGGAACTTCCGAAGACGACCATTTACTGCATCATGCACCAGATGCAACGCCGCACATGTCGTTCCGAGAGTTGATGGACATGCGTCCGATAAAGAATCTGGATTTATGGAAAGCAGCACTTATCGAAGGAATTGGTACCAAACATCATCAATCAACCTCGACTTCTCGACTGACCAGCAGCAGGCACTTTACTGTTCGTGTACATCACGATATGGGTGAACATATCACCGGATACTGCTCCAGCTGCCCCGACACAACGATTTGGGAGCTTTGACAATGCTGCTTTCCTGGGGCCTCTCATTGGCGGTATAACGAACCTGATCTTCATAACGCTCTTCATCACCTCTTTTGGAGCGATTTCCGGTGCTCACTTCAACCCTCTTATTACCTTTGCGACTTTCTGCGCTCGATTATGTTCACTGCCACGTTTGATACTCTACGTCGCAGCTCAGATCGGCGGCGGGGCCCTGGCAGGTTTATTAGTCAGGGCAAGCTGGGGAGGTCGAGACTTTAAGGTCGGCGGATGCTGGCTGTTCACGGATATCGTCCCGCCGAAGGAGATATTCGTCGTCGAGCTAGTATCAGCTACCCTTCTCCTGTTCCTCGCTTTTGGTGTTGGTCTAGACCCTCGACAAGCCAAGATCATCGGCCCAGCGCTGGGGCCTTTCATGGTGGGATTGAGTGTTGGAACCATGAGCTTTGCCAGTGCTTTCGCGCGATATGGATATGGAGGTGCAGGTATGAACCCCGCGAGATGTATGGGCGCCTTTGTCGGGAGTCGGTTTCCGAGCTGGCATTGGATACATTGGGTCGCTGATGGAATTGCTTGTCTGGTCCACGGGGTATGCTATTACTTTATCCCCCCGTGGACGGAAGTGAGGCAGTAAAAGTTAGAAAAACAATGAGGATGTTGTTTCGAATAGAAAACTATCATTCAAGGCTACTTGCTATTGCACAACATGCTCAAACTCCACTAACTCCTTCTCGCCACCAGTGCCAATCATTTGGCATTGACATCCACCAGAATCTTAACTTGGTTGTCCTTATCTGTGATCAACGCGTTGATACCATCCTCAACAATATTCTCCATCTTGATCTTTCTAGTGATCATCTGGTGAGGCTTGATCGCACCGGAAGCGAGGTTATCAATGACCGCTTGGAAGTCCTCCCGTTGGTATCCCAGAACAGATTTGTAGGCACTCTCCTTAAAGGTCAACCAATTAGGGTTGAAAGGAATCTCCTTCTCCCAGATTGCGATGTTCACAACAGTGCCTCTTGTTCTCACCACTTCGAAAGCACCTTTGACGCTGTTTACTGTTAGTATATTCACAGAGTCTAGTGTAAGAGAACTCACCTCGCCGGTACACCAGCGCAATCGAAAACAACATCAGCACCCAAACCACCAGTCAAGCCGAGAGCGATCTCTTTGAGGTCCTCTTTGATCGGGTTCACAACCGTGGTGGCACCAAACTGCCTTGCAAACTCTTGTCTCGACGAAGCAACTTCAGACACAATAATCTCACTAACCCCCTTGGCCTTCAAGCATAAAATCATCGCCAAACCAATTGGTCCACCGCCCAAAATCGCAACCTTGGACTTTTCATTGATTTCCGACGCTGCAGACATGGCATGCCACGCTACAGAAAGCGGCTCGACAAGTGCTCCGATCTCGAGGGGTAGATCTTTTGGCAGCGCAAAGACGTGCGTCGCGTTTACACAGACTGACTCTGAAAGACCGCCGCCACCACCAGAGAGACCGAGAAATCCACCGGTATGGCAGACGTTCTCGGCGCTGGTGTGGCATGCTGCGCAGTGGCCGCAGAAGAGGGTTGGTTGGACTGCGCAGGGCTGACCTACTTCGAAGCCGGTTACGCCGGGACCAACTTCGGAGATGATTCCTGAGAATTCATGACCGAGTGTCACGGGGATACTTTCTGATGTGAGAGGGTGAGGTTTGGTTGGGCAGAAGTTGGGTCCGCCGAGGTATTCGTGTAGATCTGGTATCCGTCAGCATTTGGCTGGTTGTTGGACTGCGATCCTTACCTGTGCCGCAAATACCTACAAATTTAGGAGCAACCTGACATTATCAGTATCTTCATCTGGGAGGAGTATTGAGAGATACTGACCTTGACTTGTCCCGGCTGCACCGAAGGCTCTGGGACCTGCTCGACACGAATGTCCTTGATACCGTAATACCTAGCAGCTCTCATGGTGGCGTAGAAAGACCGATTTATGTTCCTGGATACAGGCCCACGGAATTGTTGATTAAAGAGTTTTGTAAATGTAGCAGTCGGCAGTCTCATAATCTTCGAATTTCTCTTTTTCCTTTTCGTCAAGAGACGGCGATCAGCAGGCTCTTTATATAACTCCCAGGTTCAAGGTCACGTACGATCAAGTCAGTTCAGTGCCCCACCATCCGACATGGGGGATCCGCATCACGAGTTCCGCAATGCAGCCGCAAGCACAGAATCTCACTTTTCATGCATCAAAATACTTGGTTTTAATTCGTGTTTTTTTGCTAGATGTAACGGTCTAGAGACTTCAAATGCGGGGGAAATGGATGATCTTACTTGTTTCGTCTTCCTTTGACCCTTTCCCCGGATTTGAGAGAGTCTGAATCTGGTCAAGCGGGGCCTGAGCCGATTCCAATTGTCGGAGCCGATCGTACGCTAACTTGCCAACGTAGAAGGAGGAAGACGGCGGATTGTGGATGCGGATCAGATGGAAATGCCATGTCGATAATTCGCGCTCTTGTGGATGATTGTCTGGTCAAGAATGGGCAACAGGATAACCATGGCGCGGCACAGTGTTTGTGTCCCATCTCTCTGGTGCGTCGCGTTGGGCAGTTCGACGTCTCATGTCTTTCACAGGAGACGCGTCGCACATTACGTAGAGTTTCCCAAGATCTCGGAAATACTGAGCGAAGATATTAGAGACACTGGATTCCACTTGCGGCTCTTTCTAGAAATGGGTTTCCGATCTCGCACCCAAAAATGGGGATATGGCTCGTTTCCGCCTCACTACGTCTTGGCTATGGTGGAGTCTCCTGTCAAATTGGATGTATGACTGTGCAGTGGTGTGACACGGGACCCATCAATATCTCGTTACCGAGCTGTCAGATAACGGTCTTTGATAAGCGATTGACATCAGGATGTGATCTTCAAATGAGGCTGATCCTGTCACTCGCCTGAGAGTTCTCTTGTTGATAAACCTGCAGGGAGGTCTGAGTGTCTGACGAGGTTGCAACACGACACGCTATCGCAAGCATCGGCCGATAGATTCGATTAGAATTCAGCTTGGCATAGTAATTACAAGCAAAAAGTTCGTTATATGATGGCAGTCAGCTGGGGTCTTGTCGGAACAAATGTGCTATGGCCTGTCAAGTCAACTGTAGAAGTCCTCGTCCGGCTTGTTATATTTTTCTTCCCCACTCACTCATCTTCCCAGCCAATATCCAACCTATCCAGGAATACAATTATCTCAAGGTTGAAACATCAGCTCATAACAACTAAGAAACCCATTGAGTTTATAGGTATGAATGCATTTCACCAGCTGGTGACTCATGTAAAGCGTGTTAATAAAACCGAAGATGCTTGTGACAATGCCCCTACCCTGAACCGAGTCGATTGGTGAAGGGTCTTGGAGGGCGACTCCAACTCACTCTATCCATCTGTTGGAGTAACCCCACTTCTCAGATAAGATAATACCGATAACGATAACGTTGGAGCTTAGCGTCTCGTGCTTCAGTGCCCATGTCTGGTATCCATCTCGGTCGGCACGTATTCATAGTGTAACTCTGAGATAAGAACTACGCCGGTATCGCCACGTAAACAGTCCTCTCAATCTATTCTGCTACCATTTTCAATTGCCGTTTGCAGGCTCTTACCATTAACCGAAAATTATGTCGATCTTCAATGGTGTTGCGCTCGTGACTGGGGCGGCCTCGGGTAAGGACCCTGTCAACTTTGCCGTATTCAGCTGACTCGTTCGTTGTAAGGTATTGGACGCGAAACAGCTCTATCCTTTGCACGGGAAGGATGCAAGAAAATTGTTATAGTTGACCGTGATGCGAAAAAGCTCGAGGACACAGACCTGGCCATTAAAGAGACCTTCAAGGATGTTCAGGTCCTCGCTGTACCAACAGACATCTCCAAAGAGGAGGACATTGAGAAGCTCTATGGCGAAACGATCAAAGCATTCGGTAGAGTAGACTATGTTGTCAATGGTGCTGGTAAGAGCTGTGTCGATGTTGAACATTGGCTTGTTAATGACTGACGGTATCATAGGCGTGTTGAGTAATAACAAGAGGTCTCATGAGTCTTCGATTGAAGAATTTGATATGATCAACAATGTCAACTACCGCGGATGTTGGCTATCATCTCGCGCTGCCATCAAATGTATGCTCAAGCAAGACCCTCTCCCTACTCACGACGGAAGACCTGGCGTTCGAGGAAGCATCGTCAACATAGCCTCACAATTGGGAGTAGTCGGTCGCCCAGCAGCACGTAAGTGTCTACGTAAGAACCCCAAATCTGAATCAACACTAACCATTGTTAACTACAGCGGCATATTGTGGGAGCAAAGCAGCTGTGATCAGCATGACAAGATGCGATGCCATAGATGTATGTATCTCACCAGCACCTGACTTACTAGCATGACTGACTTGCACAGTACTCCAAGGACCTCATACGTGTCAACGCCGTGTGTCCTGGTCTTATAGACACAGCGATGACCCGACCTCAAGCTGATGTCTTGAGTCCTGCCATCAACATCGCTCCGATGGGACGCATGGGCAGTCCGCAGGAAGTTGCTGATTGCATATTGTTTCTCGCCAGTAGCAAGGCTAGTTTTGTTCAAGGAGCTGCGATGATGGTTGACGGCGGATATGTCATTAATTAGTTGTAGCTGTCGCTGTAATGGAGTTCGTTCTCTTCCACCGACGTTCAATCATAGAGCTCAACAGTGAGGCAGTATCTCAACCAATCAGAAATCGTTCGGGCGAATGGTTTAGTGGTATAATACTCCCTTAGCATGATTCATCTGAATAATCTGGGAGTGGTCCAGGGTTCGATTCCCTGTTCGTCCAACTTCGGTGGTTAGATTCCACCTGTACCATCTTTTTGCCTTTTGCCGCTCTGGTCCAACCAGCCTTTCTGGGCAATTGGTCCTGGGCTTGGCAGTATCTATGAGTTACTGCTGTTCTATGAAGAAAAAGCTATGCGACAGAAAGTTAGTAGACACCTGATGTATTGGCCTCCAACCCCATTTTAGTCGTAGCGACCCCATTCATCTCCACTACCTCCGTCATGATGTTGCAGTCCACCAATCATCGTTACCAATTGTTCGTCGGCATTGACGAGATGGGTCGGGATAGTACCAGTGAAACCTCATAACGTAGTTTGAGACGTGATTTCAAATCATCTCCACCAGCAGTAGCTTCTAGACTTCGTGTTCCCTCCAACAAGTATATAAGGTCGTCCCCAGCACCCTGCCAACCAGCAATATCAACGGACCGCTGTATCTAAGAAAGTCGCAGTCTCAAAACTCAAAACAATCGATATTCAACATGTCTTCTATCAAGCCCCTCATCCTCCACGCGCATACCACCGGCCCAAACCCCTTCAAGGTGGCTATCCTGCTTGAGGCTCTCAACATCCCATACACCGTCAAGCTCTGGCAGTTTGGAGATGCACCCAACGGTGTCAAGGGTGAACGCTTCCTCAAGATCAACCCCAATGGCCGCGTTCCCGCTTTGGAAGATCCCAACACCAACGTCACCAGCTGGGAAAGTCTGGCCTGCATGAACTACATCCTCCGCGTCTACGACACCGAGAACAAGTTCGGCGCACGTCAGGAAGCAGGCGAGCAAGGACGAGCTGATGTCGACGCATGGACCAGCTTCCTTGTCAGCACTCTGGGACCGTTCCTTGGTCAGTGCAATTGGTTCCGTCATTACAACAACGTCAAGAATGAGAATGCGTATGAGAGATATCAAGCCCAGGCATACCGATGCTTTGGAGTTTTGGAGGAGCAGCTCAAGAAGCACGGCGGAGACTGGATCTTGGCTGGGGATAAGCCGAATGTCGTCGACTTTCACTTCGAGCCTTGGATGAGACAGTATGAGTATGCTGGTTTGAGTCTGAATGATTATCCCAAGGTGAAGGCTTGGTTGGACCGCGTTCAGGCGTTGCCTGAGGTGAAGCAAGCGTATGAGAAGATCAAGGCTGGGGAGGAGGTCTAAACCCACAAAGAAGCTTAAATCGATGTCAGCGTACTTCGATTCTTCGAAATAAAAACTTAATCATCTCTATCTTTCGGAGAACCTTTGTCGTGAATTGTTGACCGTGACGACTTTGATGATGAAGTCGTCATGGGGAACGCATATGCTGGGAATTGCTTCATGATACTGGACTTGGCAATGAGAGTACCCATCAGTCAAAGGACTGGAAGGGAAATGCTTGGTTGATACGTATTGGGAAGGGGATTTACTTCTTGTCTCGCGACGACCGCGTATATGGATTCATCATCATTCATCCCCTTTCAAGTTGCCATAAGTAGATAAAAACTTTCAGCCACATGTCTCAGCCGCAAAGTGCCCATCTGACAAACACTTTTAATTGGAAAAGCCTCGATAATGACCTTCCTGAAGTTGATCTAAGCTATTTATCGCCTCGAGTCATTTCCCTGGAGCATTTGCCCCTGGCGCTCCAGAATTTTCAGTAGCGCAAGTTTATGGTTGCGTGTGCGTCCGTCAGCCACTGGAACCTGTTTCCTATCTCAGAAGGTGGTTGGTTGGCGCTTCTAGCTGAAAAGAGATGATGGCTTGCAAGATCAGGGGGCCTTGGGGCTGATCAAACAGGTTCTAACCATATTGAGATTACGGTGTCTTTGACTTGATTGCCTGCTTCATCTGTACATAGACAGAAAGGCAAAGCCACGTCCGGATTTGCAGAAGCGGTACAGCAGGCACAGTAGGCATGTATGTGCTGATCATTGTCTTCTCTTACTGTTGTTCCAGCCAGTTGGCCATAGCAGTTCAAGCGCGCGACACTTGGAGTTCTTCTCACCTCACCACGAATTGCACATGTTGTTTCAAGATTCCATGCTTATTTCCCTGGCATTGGCGCCAAGTCGATCCGTCAGGATCAGCAAGCGGGCCGACATCTAACTACGGTCCCACTCGGACTTAATGTTTTGGTGTGTAATGCTATCGATCTGTTGTACATCTTACAAACAGACTCTTCTCAGGGCTTTTGTCAAGATCACAGGCGCAAAGTACCAGATAATCCTTCGTCAGTGCGTGGTACAATGTTTGGCAGGTATGCAACCGAGGTCTATTTGCGAGGAGGAACTTTCCTGTCGAATGCTGTTATCGGATCCCTCTGAGCATGTGCCAACGACGCCAAAGCAGCGCTCAGACATGTACAACCCCATCGAGAATAGTGCAAAGGTCTAGCTGAGCCAAGCTTTGAACTCTAAAGTCTAGTGGTTGGTTTCAGCGAAACGTTTAAAGCTAAATGTGCTGCCATCCGCCAGCGGCATTTTCCTTCTTCAGTTACCCATGTCCCCTTCTTGTCGCATCTCTGTTCGGCGGTAGAACCAAGGCTGCGGCCGCCAGCCAAGTATCAATGAATATCAATACTTCTATTGTATGTTTCTCGAATATATGATGATCAGAATACTTGGGTTTACGTTTCTTTCGGTACTAACTGGACTTGCGTAGGCTATACAAGCAGTATTGCTTGCTTTGGCATTAGTTGTTCTTGTTCTACGATCCTGGGCGCATTACATCCTCAAGCAGAACCTCCTTAACCTTTCTGATATCTTCGCTTGGCTGGGATGGATCTTCAGCTTGGGATGGTTTATCTGCTCGACTCTCGCGCTCCTAATTCTCATCGATAACCCTGCGATCGGATCTGAGCTTGTGGTCAATAATGTTGAGTATTTGAAAGTATGGCGACACAGCTGCTGCAAAAGGGGAATTACAATGCTGATTAACTATGTTTAGACCGTGTTAGTGGCCGAGTACTTCTTCGACACGGGTATCTACTTTCCCAAGATATCCATTGTTCTCTTCTACTGGACGTTGATCCCCAGGGTTCTGGAAACCTTGAGGAGAGTCTTACTCGGAATATCGATTTATCTCGGTTGCGCTCTGCTTGCGTCGGTCCTGACGAATACCCTCATATGCCTTCCTTTCTCCGATAACTGGTACGCTTGATGAAATGGCTGCCCGAATCGTTTGAGCTGACAGACATCAAACAGGTCCATCGAAAATCAACTCAAGTCAGCTTGGAATTCGTACCCTTCCTTCTGCATTCAGTGGGCTCTCAATTTTTCCACTGATGTACTGAGTAGGTCCCGAAAGCCTTACTACTCCTTTTTCTTATCTAACATGGTCCCAGTATTCGTCTATCCATTCTTCCTGCTGAAGCACTTGCGATTGCGCAAGGAACAAAAGATCGGTCTCATTGGCGTCTTTTCCTTGGGAACCATCACATTGATAGTCAGCCTTTCACGATTTATCGCATACAATGTTACCAACTTTGAGCTCGAAGACGAATCCGGCAGTGCGTTCTATCACTCAAACTCCCCTTCAGGTGCATAAGCTGACCTAGTGTAGACACATTAACCCTCGCCGAAATGAGTACCGCCGTCATCGTCGTTTGTCTCCCGGGCCTCCGAACATTCATCGTACGATCGAAAAAGTCTACGAATCGCTCGTCTTCACACCAGCTTAGCGGCTACGGAAACCACACAAGGATAGGAGTGGGGCAGACATCGAAGACTGGCGGACATAAAGGACAAGCGCCACCATCATCATATGCAAAATGGGGAGTGAGAGATGATGAGATCGAGTTGGTAACACACATACGCGTTTCCCACGAACTGGCGAATCCAGACGCTTGTAGCGCGAGCGAACAAAGTGCGACGAGTCGGAATTTGGGATTATGATATTCACAATAGAGCCTGGCGTTGGAGGAACTAGATACATGATTTATGAAATAAGGAATATTGGGGTCCGACAGCATATATGTACATGCTATCACACTGGAAGCTTTATATATGATGTCAGGTATATATCGGTTAGACGAAGAGAGTATGATATCACTTTGCATTTCTTTCAGCCACCATGTCAGACGGAAGATATGTTCCAGTGGTTGACTTATAAGCCATGACTTGTAAAAAGGAGGTATGGACTGATTAAGCCTGAATTTAAATTCTATAATAGGCTTGAGTTATAATGATCTACCTATCATTATTCTCACAACTGAAGGCTCCTCCAATAAGTCCCTGTGAATAAGCATCGATGATGTTCTGGATAACACCATAGGTTCCACCAATAGTCAGGAAAACAGACAACGCAATCATCAACCAGTTAAGATAGTAAACAATAACCTGCCACAGCTTTCCCTTTCGGTAGTGCTGGTGGTCATAAACCCAAAGATATCCAGGCAAACCCAGCGCGAGAGGCGAAAAGGTGAGACTTCCAGCGAGAGCCAGAAGGTAGTTGAAGATGGGGATTCCAGAAGCGAGGAGGAACGAAACAGCCGACATTGAAGTCGTGCATCCCAGCCAAACTGCCCAGTGGACCACGGTATTCTTCTGGAAGTGCTCTGAGTGTCGAAGGAGTCGAACGAAGAGGTACTTGGCTGCGACGTGGACATAGAGACAGGCACTGACAAGGAGACCAGTGAGTCCAATACCATAAGCGACCTTCTTGATAGTAGGGCCTGCACTTCCCAGAGATGGAGAAGCAACCCACTGACCGCAGTACTTGTAGACGACAAGCGAGAAAGTGAGGTATGAAGCAGTGACGATACCCATGCAGAGGTAGACAGCTTTGTTGTAGTCTCGAGGTCGGCGCATCTCAGAAATGACTGGCAAGAAGGCGGAAGTTCCAGCACCACTGCAGAAGATTGTAGAGACAGATGTGATGGCCGCAACAAAAGTGGGATGGCCGATGACATGGTAGCCAAAGTCGTAGTCTCCGGTTTGAGGAGCAGCAGCTGGTCGATCTAGGGTTGTAACGCCGACGCTAAGACATGTAAGCAAAGAAGGCATACTGGATATGAGATACTTACACGACGATAAACACAGCGACGTAGACAGTCAAGAAACCAGCCCAAGTGAGCCACGCAATGTTCTCAAATTTGCGGACACTTGCGAGGATCAGAACTGCAATTGTCGCCACCAACATGAACCAATTGGTGCAGATAGCATGGTTGCTAAGAACGTTGAGTGCTACAGAGGTACCGAAGATACCTGAAGCACCGACAATGGCGTATGTGACGAGGAAGAGAACACCAACGACCTCTGAAACGGTGGCTATTAGTTTTTGTGTATAGTATGCGGTCAAGTTGACTTACCCTTAAGCCAGGTGCCTCCAACGACATTCGCCATGTCGGCGATACTGTGACATCCTGCATGTCTGTTACGGAAGTTTCCCTGGACAATAGCGCAGTACGTATTGAGACCTTGCCACCCGAGGACATTGATCGCACCAGGAAGAGCACCAAGGACAAACATGGCACTTGGAATTGTGAGGACACCAGTTGCAAAAATGACTTGAAGAGTTAGCTTAAGCTTCAAAGACATGTATGTTACAATAACTTACCCTTCAGGAAGATGACAGAGGCCTGAATCCACCCAACAGTGCGGAAGTCAACCTTTCCAGGAATTTTCTGAAAGACCTCTCCATCATCAACACCCTCTTGTCTCCCAAGCTCAATGCTTCCATTGCTGAGCATACCACCAGCCTGCTTCTCGCCTTTCTCTCCTTCAGAAGAACTCATATTGGTCGAAGTAATGTTTATGAAAGAAGATGAAGAGAGCAAGATGGATTGATGCTGGACTCGAAACGGTGGGATCGACCTGTCTATTATGACTTGTCGATCAACACCGGCAGTCCTCGCCAAGCTCAACTTTATCAAGAACCCAGCAATATCTCCTTGTGGATGCTTCATCAAAGTCCAATGATAAGGTCTGGGGTAGAGAAAACGGCCCCTGTAAAACTCTGGGGAAGATCCTGACTCGTAGAGTGATAAGAGAGTTGGAGCATAGCGTTGGAGTTGGAGACTAGCGTGGGATTAGTTCTGGGGTGAATGATACCCCATGATAGGGTAGTGACCGATAAGCGTCATTACCCCTCTTAGTTATCGGTATTGGTGTAATCTTTGGGTTGGAGACGCGGGGAGACTGCCGCATGCGTATCCTTGAGGGTCTAGTCTAGAATCTTGACGTATTTCTAGCCAGAGCTATCTGAACTGCTTGACTTCCTGGAGATTGTTAACATCATTATTGCACTGCATATCGTGTTCCATTCAACAATTGATCCCCACTCCTTCCCACTGTCACGAAGTCAACACCACTATGCCCAAGCGTATTCTGTGCTCGTATGGAGTCGATGTTGATGCCGTTGCTGGCTGGCTTGGCTCCTATGGAGGCGAAGATTCACCCAGCGATATCTCCCGTGGCCTGTTCGCAGGAACACACGGAACCCGTCGAATGCTGAAGTTGTTCGACAAGTACAACATCAAAGCGACATGGTTCATCCCTGGCCACAGTCTGGAGACTTTCCCCGAAGAATGCGCCATGGTCCGTGATGCAGGCCATGAAATAGGGCTTCACGGTTCGTGATATGACTACTTAACATAAATCCCTGCAACTAATGATCACCCGATAGGCTACTCTCACGAGAACCCTTCAGATATGACACTGGAGCAACAGCGTGATGTCTTGGAAAAGACTCACAAAATGCTTACAGAGTTCTGCGGAAAACCTCCTCGCGGAAGTGTCGCCCCTTGGTGGGAGACTAGCAAGGAGGGCGTTGATCTGATGCTGAGTTATGGCATCGAGTATGATCACTCAATGTCTCATGATGATTGCCATATGTACTGGCTACGAACTAATGATAGCTGGACCAAAATTGACTATAAGCAAAAGGCCGAGACTTGGATGAAGCCGTTAGTCAAGGGACAGGATACTGGACTCGTTGAGATTCCAGCGAATTGGTATCTAGATGAGGTGAGTCTCGGCAGTCATTGGACAGGTTCAAGACGCAACCGCTAACATTCATCACAGTATGTCAACACCGCTTGCTAAAGTGCTACCGAGAATTATTCTGACACTGCGATAGCCTTCCCCCCATGATGTTCATCAAAGATGCCCCCAATAGTCACGGCTGGGTCAACTCTCGCGATGTTGAAGACCTGTGGCGAGACCACTTTGACTACTTCTACCGCGAATACGCCGATGATCCCGACGAGATCTGCGTGTTTCCTCTCACAGTTCATCCAGACGTTTCTGGTCGACCGCATGCTCTGCTAATGCACGAAAGGTGAGCGCGAGCGTCCTAGCCAACGGAGACTGCAAAGACTAACGACGAAAAGATTGATCGAGTATATCAACAAGCATGAAGGTGTTGAGTGGGTGACGATGGAGCAGATGTGCGATGAGTTCAAAAAGAAGAATAAGCCACCAAAGGGGGCTGTTATGCCCAAGGCTCAGGAACAGAAATAGGGTATCGTTGATAGTAACAAATAAAGCGTTTTCAGAGCCCGTGAGCGAAAGATTAAGCAAAGCTCTTGTGAATAAGTATTTCCCGATACTTCTCCAAACCAACGCCGATGATGTTGATGAAAGGCCATTGCGTGTTACTCTTGAAGAAATGTGCCCAAATCTTCAAAACCGCCAGGCATAGGTTGCTTGGATGTCGGAAGTCGAGAAGACTTGGATGATCCGTGTCAACGCCTTGGTCAAAATCGACGACCGTGTATGCTTCCTCGACGATGCATCTGACCCAATGCAAGATCCTGTCCTCGCTGTCTGAGATATCTGTTAGTGTCAAGTATCGTGGCTTCCGATGAAAAGCAGACTTACCACTAAGCGGGTGCTCGGCGATTGTTTCTCCAAGTTTCGATAGCCACTTGCTCAGCAACACTGCACAGTCCAGCCCGGAGAGCGAGTGTCTCACACTCCAGAAGAAGGCTTGGCTTCGAGCGACTCGATCAACTCCAAGTCTGACCGGGATGCCGATCATGTGCGCCGAGTAGAGGAGGGCAGCAATAACGCCGTCACTCCGCTCAATATCGGGGCTGCTTGCGATGGCATTGGCGATACGTTGCGGATCTCGTGTCTCAAGCTGTCTGTAAGGGCCCAAGTGCAGATATATGCGCACATAAGCGAGCGACAGAAGAGAACTGGAAGTGAAGGGAATTGGCCCATTCTCGTTGTTTGGGTCGAGGGTTGACTCTGGTGCTTGTTGCCAGCACGAAGTCCACGAGCGCAAGCCTCGTTCAAGTTTCTCAACCTCTTCACTAGGAAGGACAGCGGAGTTGGTTACTGGAAGGCTCAGATCTCGCACGATGTGTATTCTCTGCAGTAGTCCATGGAGCAGGACATAATTTCCCAGTGGCGTAGGAATCGGCAACAATGGCGCAGCGTCACTCTTGTTCTTAAGAAGTAATGATAGCGCTTCTCGGAAGAATAGCTGTGGCTCCTGAATCTCTTTTGTCGCAGCGCGCCATAACGCTGGTGTCGGGGCCTTCCATTCCTTCGTGGAGCATGGCAAGCGAAGACCGATCTCGGTGCTACGGAGCGTTGGGTAGACGTTGTATGCGATGCTGTGAGTGTGGAGAAAAGAGAACCCAATGAGCTTGGAGCGCCTGTTTGACTCTTGCTTGATCCACGTCTTCCACTCGTGCCACAGTGAGTTGCCGTCGCTTGGTTGATCTGATGGCGTTGGTGATGCGGGCTCATCGACGTCCTCAAGACCAGAGTTTCGAAGGATCTGAGTGAGAATACCTTGCAACACGAAGGACTCCTGCACCATGGGTGCTTTCGGTTCCCAAGTCGCAAAGCCCATGAGGGTGATCAAGGCCCTGATAGTCTCGACTGCCGAATCAGCCTCTGTATCGCCACGCCGACCATTTTGTGAAGTGACATGGGTTATGGGAAGCGTTGAGAGGCCAAATGAGTCTGAGCCCTTCCTCAGCCTTTCCATCAGCAGCGCTTTCCCGGCGAAGAATAACCTCTCCGAGATTTTCGACTCGAAGCAGTACTGCGCTCCGATGGCAGCGATGCCGAAAATCAGCTCAGGTGAGTGGTCGTTGATCTGCCAGGTTGGGATGTGGATGAATGGCATATGCGTATGAAAGCCGCCGAAGAAAGAGGTCACGTAACGCGTGAGAGCGTGCCTCGATGGGACACAGAAAGCGGGGTCAAGGAGATGCGCGTGGTCAAGAATAGATGCTTTGAGCTTCGATCTCTGCTCTTCAGTGACCTTGAACGGTCGTGTTTCGGGGTCAATGGCCCTTGGATCTGTCTATGTGAGCGACGACCTCGAGCAAGGTCCGAAGCGAAGACTTACTGTCTGTGTCGGAGACATAATTAGAGATCCGGTTACCCGTGGGAGCAGAAGGAAGCCACGAGCTGAAAGGCGTACCGGCTCTGGTCGGCGCTCCTTGTCGAGGCGAAGTCTCTTCATCAGTGTCCTGTGTAAGCGCGGGATCGATGGGTGGTTCCTCATGCCTGTCAGGGTCGCCAAAGAAAGGGCTCCACTCGGCAGAGAGTCCAACGCCGTCGAGGAAACTGGTGAACTCGCGGAAGTGGGTGTCAAAGTCGACGCCTTTCCGGATCAGCACTTGAGAGGAAGATAGGAACGGAGAGAACTAACCGCTATCGAGCATCTGTGGTGACAGAAAACTGGGAACGAACTGACCATCGTCTGCGCTCGGTTGGTGTTGCACTTGTTCTTCCGCTGCCTGGGGAACAGCAACAGGGAGCTGCATGGGCTGCTGTGTTCGCGCACAGAACCATGGGTCAACACTTAGGCCAGAGAGTGACACAGCTGCAGCCAAGTCCGGGTCACCGATGCTGTCATTCCTCTGCTGTACTACAGTCACATTCCCTCGCGTAGGCTCAGGCGATGGCACGTCGCCCTCATGCTCGGTTATCCTCTGATGACGCGTGAGCAAGTCACGTCTCGCAAACGACGCACCGCAGTGACACAAAAACGGCTTCTCTTTGGTATCTACTCAATTACGCTCACATTAGCCAGCTACCCTGTCTCGATCAGATAGCGAGACTCACGTGTTCTGACGTGTCTCTCGAGATGCTCGGTTCTCTTGAAGGTGCGCCCGCAATGTGGGCACATGCGTATATTGGCTCCAGCTCCATTGTAGCCCACTCTTTGTCGCTTGTTTGGAGTCTCGTATGAGCCGATATTGTCACCCATTCTGCAGCAGTGACTCCAAGAGTTGGAGAGGAATGGTGATGGAGGAGGCGAATGGAGTACCTTTGTTTATCATGGAGTCGTGGGTGGGGCAGGCTTGGAGTAGCGTCTGATCGCGTTATCTTTGGCGGGGTGATAATCAACTAACAAAAATGGGCGAAAATAGCACGGTATCGCGTTAGTTGCATATCATTCTGGAAAACAGCCAACTTGATCGAGATGGTCTGCAAACGCTCGAGATATTACAAAGAGATATTAGCAGCTTGGGACTAAGGTCAAATGGGAGTTTGAAGGTCAAGGCGGAGTTTAGAAACTTGTGGTCATGCAGAGTTCAACGAGCACACGCGGTCAATGATCAAATGTAATATGCATAGCAACAAAATACTGTCTCTTCTACAGACACCAAACACCGGCTTTACAGATGTGAAGATTCTCTAACACGCCGAACCTCATTCAGCACCTCCTCCGTCTCTTCAACCGTAGACTTTCCCTCCTGCTCCCAATCAAGACTGCTCTCCAGCGCCTTCGCAACGTTGAGAACCTTCTTCTCCTGCCAAAGACCACCAACGATCTGCAGTCCAACCGGCAACAAAACACTCTCATCATCAACAGCCTTTGACCAACCAACCGGAAGTGACAGAGCAGGGTTACCCGTGACGTTGAAGATGGCAGTGTTGTTCGTCATCCCGATGCTTGGCTCGAATGACTTGAGCACAGATTCTCGTGAACCGTGACGCGGTGCGACGAAGGGTGTTGTTGGCATGATGATGACGTCGTAGTCTCTGAACTTTGCTTCGTAGGCATCGCGTATTTGGCGGCCGATGTTGACGGTCTTTGCGTAGAGACCGGGGAAGTTGCGTGAGAGATAGATGCCGTTGATGACTGTGTTTTTGGTGGATGGGAAGAGCTTCTCGAATTCAGAAGATGTCCATGGTAGACGGGCTTGCTCGAACTCGGTCAAGTAGAGACCCCTCCGACCGTTGGCTTGGCCCAGGATGCCTGCTGAGCCGGAAATGCGTTGCTGGATTGTCCATATTGAAGGGCCTTCTTTGTGAAGGGGAATCGATACTTCCTCGATATTTGCACCGAGAGATTTGAGCCTATTGATGGTGTCGAAGAAAGTCTGCTTTACGCCTGGTTGTACCAGATCATTGTCGTAACCTTCCTTCAGAATTCCAATTCGAAGACCCTTGACGGATGCACCGGCTAATGAATCTAGGTAGTTAAATGATCCGGGTGATGGTGCACCAAGTGATCGGTCGTCGATCCCATCGTATCCCGCGATGACATCCAGGCAAGCAGCAACTTCGTCAACTGTCCTGGCGAGTGGCCCCGCATGATCATCAATCTGATCGCCACTCGTGATACCGGTATATGGGACCAGTCCATGCGTTGGCTTGAACCCGACACAACCGCAAAGCGAGGCTGGTACACGAATGCTACCGCCTTGATCTGTACCGATAGCAATGTCGGCTAGACCGCCCGTGACAAGAGCCGCGCCGCCAGAGGTACTGCCGCCAGCCGAATACCCTGCTTTGCGCGGGTTGTCGATTGTGCCTTGCGCACTCGTGAAGGAAGATGTCGAGTTGCAGAAGTTTTCACATGTCGCTGTTCCCGTAATTACGGCTCCAGCCTCAAGGGCTCTTGTGACAACAGTCGCATCAGTCGACGGCGTCCAAGCGGGAAATGCATCGCTTCCAAAGAACTGCGGCACACCAGCAACAGCGATACAGTCTTTCAGACAAACTGACTTCCCTGCCAAAGCTGAGCGCGAGGACTTGTCGCCTTCGATGATGAAGCGGTGCGCCCAGGCATGACCGTAGCTTTGCTCGTGTTCTTCGGGAAGGTGGATGTTTTGACGGGGAAATCTTTCGATATCCGGGACTGGCTGATAGTCGGGGAGATTGGAGACTCTGTCTGCGCAGTCGTGAACTGCTGCGAGGAGGAGTTGGTATTCTGACGACTCTTCGGGACGGATGGTGAGGTTCAGGGGATCGAGGAGGGCCTCGACGTCGCCTGCTTGGACAGGGTTGCCACTGGTACAGAATGTTAGTGTCTTTTCTTACATTGTGAGTTTGGCTGAGAAGTTGACTTACGGTAGAATCTCTTTGAAGAACACAGACATGGTTGCGGCGTCGATCGAGGTGGAATAGCGTGAGGGAGGTGTCGAACCGTACTAGCCAAGACAATCACAGTCTAGAGACAAACTTATCAGGTTATCAACATAGATAAAGCAATGCCATCATTGTATTTCTAAAGACATGATTGTTAATCTCAATCCGCTTCGAGGTCCACTCAAGCTGTTGGGGTATCTTGACCATGGCTGCATGGCTGGAGACTTACCCCAAGATCCCTGTTGGGGTACTCCAACATCATGACATGGCGGGCCTTGATGGGACAGATAGTGTGGCGACAGAGCCCAGCGGCCATCGTAGATCAGGCCGGGAGATAACACAGGAACCGGCTCTGCATCTAGACAGTCTTGATGTCACTCTTCGAGGTCGAAATCGAAAAACTTTGTGAAATATAGCGAAGCAAACGCAATGGCGTCCAACGCGGCTTTACCATCTCAGATGAGAGCGGCCTACATTGCGGAGGTGAGCATGACTACACATAATTAGCCGTCATGTACGAGTGCTGATAAGTCACAGTATAACAAACCGTATGCCTTGGGGGAGCGTCCATTACCCTCAATCAGAGACACGGACATTCTCGTGCGGGTTCACGCCGCTGGATTCTGCCACTCAGACCTGCAAGCATTGCAAGGCGAGTTCGAGAAACCAGCGCCAATTGGTCTGATCCCATCTCATGAAATAGCCGGCGTTGTGGCAAGACTCGGGAGCAGCTACCAGGGACACCTCAAAGTCGGCGATCGTGTTGGCGTCCTCAACTTCAAGTATGCTTGTGGAGCATGTGTAGGATGTCGCTTGACGCAAAGAAGAGGCGAAGAGCGTGATCCAAGATTCTGTGACAACCGCGAAACAGCGGGCTTCTTGCACGACGGAGGGTTTGCGGAGTACGCGTCTGCCGATCCGGAGACAACTGTGAAACTACCGGATTCGATCTCGTTTGAGCAAGCTGCGCCGCTCACTTGTGCCGGAGCAACAGTCTGGGGAAGTCTTGAGGGCGCAACGGCGGGAGTGGGCAAGGGAGAGACGGTAACGATCGTGGGTATCGGTGGACTCGGGCACTTGGGAGTGCAGTTCGCAAAAGCGCTCGGTTTCAAAGTCGTCGCGGCGGATAGTAGAGAGGCTGGTCGACAGTTAGCATCAGACGTGCAGAGCCCTTCCTTGAGACCTGACCTTGTCGTCGACTCTTCCGGCACCGCAGCAGCATCAAAAGCGATCTACGACTTCACAAACGGCGAAGGTGTCGCCGCAGCTGTTGTATGTACGCCATCGTTGGAAGCGAATCGGTGGGCGCTCAATATTCTCAGGATCAAGGGGACGTTGGGGATACTAGGTCTTCCACCAAAGTCGTGGCAGTTCGACGCTGCGCCGATTGTGTTTCGGGAGCTGACGATAAAGGGGAGTTATGTGGCGGGGAGAGCGGCGACGGAGAGGATGATGAAGGTCGTGGAGGAGGCGGGAGTGAGGTCGCATTTGACTGTCTTGCCGTTCGGCAAGATTCCGGACATTGTTGATATTTACGAGGATTCGGCGTTCAAGGGACGGATTGTTGTACAGATATGAGTAACGAACAGACATTGAGACCAGAGAGGCTTTGAGAAGTGATCGGATTGTGCTTGCAAGGATTTAGTGGAACGTCTGCTGGGGAAGAAGCCTGAGTGGAAGATGGGTCTTGGTGCGAGGAGTTGAAGATGAATCATGTCACTCCACAGGCACCTTGTCACAGCCACTCGACAGTCAATCACATACAGATCACAGTCATTCTGCTCGTTTATCTTACTTGGATCACATGCGCGAAACTTTTCATATCTTGTAAACAAACGTCACGCAGGCATTCATGTGCGGGAACAGACTCGTTCATGTACTCATTCATGTGTTATTTGCAGTTGAGACCTGTGACTGAGAGCTTATAATCACCACCCCCTTCATATACTCTGTTGCCTGATCCTTCATTGGGGTGATCTCGCTGTACACCGCCTGCGAATAGACGTGGATGGCTCCGTGTCGGAGCCTCCACCTCCCTCCTTGCCCTCCACAAAACTGCGCCCTCCGGCGTGACAGCGTACCGGGGATACCTGTGTTTACGCAGTCCGGGCCGCTCCCCCAAACCCTCCCTCTGCTGCAATAGTTCAGGCGTTCCGATGTTACAAATGAAATGCTCCGGGTCTTACTACTGCCACCTGTTCAAAGCCCTAGCCATCTTTCGGCCAAAGTGAACTTTTGAGAGTGATCGTCTTGGCTCTGAGCGTGTGGGACCTTCTTCAGAGCTGCAACTCCCAACTCCCAAGACCCTTCCTGGTGCCAACCACATCCTCAAGTTCACAAGATTGTTGGTGCCATTGGTTGGTTGGCTGATGTTGATTGAGAAGTGTTGTTTTGAGTTGATAGTCCCCACAGCTGATGGCTCACATCACGCGCCTCACACACGAGCTTGGCCTGGTACAAGAGGTTGCGCTTCAAGTTCTCCTCAGATAGATGGCGACGTCGGATGAGGCAACTCTTGGACTGGTACAAGAGGTTGCGCTTCAAGTTCTCCTCAGATAGATGGCGACGTCGGATGAGGCAACTCTTGGACTGGTACAAGAGGTTACGCTTCAAGTTCTCCTCAGACAGATGGCGACGTCGGATGAGGCAACTCTTGGCCTTCTTCTTC
>JAAOAR010000208.1:0-79022 GCA_013395995.1 Fusarium pseudoanthophilum
ATTAAGTATAATACTATATAAGGCTATATTTATATATAGAGATTAGAGCTAGGTATATAAAAAAATTTCTTATATACTTAAAGAGGTTTATTACTATATAAGAATATTATATAGTATAAATATATAACTAGCTTTATATAGCTTTAATAGGGTGCCTTTAGTAAGAAATTTAGTATAGAAATGAATTTTAGGACACATGTACGTTTCGCCTTCCGTAATGATTCGATGATATGTACCCTGCATCGGTTTGATGGCTGCGGCCCCTCCCCCAGGTTTTAGCGGCGAGCCCCTCTTCCGGGGCGGCTAATAGAACCCCGGGAGAACTGTAGGGTCCAGGGAAGGGAGCTGCGGGAGCTGGAGGAACGGGGGGTAACCGACACATGACACAGAGACAATAAACGCAACCCCTCGATTGTCTTGTCTCTTGTTTTTATTCCCTCTCTTTTTTTAATTCTCGCGTTTGACTGTTTTGTCGCTTCTTGGATACACAGGCCTCGGTGACGGAGCTAAGCGATCCACTCGTTCCGGTCTCGCAATCGCTCTCATGATTCTTTAATCATGGCATCCCAAATGCTTCGCCCGCTGGCCTCGTCCGCGGTCCCAGCGTCAGCTTCCGAGCTGTGCGCCTCGTCCTTCTTTATACAGAGGCAATTGAAAGGATATCGAGTCCAAGGTAGGCTTTTTAGTCTGTCGTAGCTCGTAGCTAACAAGCTGCAGATGTCCTCTCTCGTCGCAAGCAATGGCACAGCACCTTGAGAGCTTCACCTCGACAGCACGCTCTTGTCGCAGACGTCTCCAAGCCTCTCGCACTGATCCGCCATGCTTCTGCGCCTCCTCGCAAATATTCCACCGTGGTTCTTCCCAAGACAACTCCCTATGATCATCTTGTCGTTGGTGTCCCAACCGAGATCTTCCCCGGGGAGCGCCGTGTAGCTCTCACGCCTGCTAATGTTGCACTCCTCAAGAAAAAGGGCTTCAAGCAGGTTCTCGTTGAACGTGGTGCCGGTACATCTGCTGATTTTCTCGATGCCGCTTACGAAAAAGCTGGCGCAACGCTTGTCAATGGTCCCAAGGAAGTCTGGTCCAACTCAGACATTGTTCTCAAGGTCCGCGGTCCCGGTCTCGGAGAGGTTGAATCCATGAAAGAAGGCCAAACCATCATTTCGTTCCTCCAGCCCGCTCAGAACAAAGAACTCGTCGAAAAGATTGCCGCTAGAAAAGCTACCAGTTTCGCCATGGACATGATTCCCCGTATCTCCCGAGCCCAGGTCTTTGACGCCCTCAGCAGTATGGCCAACATTGCCGGTTACAAAGCTGTTCTCGAAGCGTCCAATGTCTTTGGTAGATTCCTCACTGGTCAAGTCACTGCTGCTGGAAAGATTCCTCCCTGCAAGGTTTTGGTTATTGGTGCTGGCGTTGCTGGCTTGAGTGCTATCGCTACTGCTCGTCGCATGGGTGCCATCGTCCGTGGTTTTGATACTCGATCTGCTGCTCGCGAACAGGTTCAATCTCTTGGAGCCGAATTCATCGAAGTTGAACTCGAAGAGGATGGATCTGGTGCTGGTGGATACGCCAAGGAAATGAGCAAGGAATTTATCGAAGCTGAAATGAAGCTGTTCAAAGACCAAGCCAAGGAAGTCGACATCATCATCACCACTGCATTGATCCCTGGAAAGCCTGCCCCGAAACTGCTCAAGAACGATATCCTCGATGTTATGAAACCTGGAAGTGTCATTGTCGATCTGGCTGCTGAAGCTGGAGGCAACTGTGAAGCTACAAAGAAGGGTGAACTGGCCGTCTACAACGATGTCAAGATTATTGGTATGTACGCCCCCTGAATCCAGGCACCTACTGACATTTTAGGATACACTGATCTTCCCTCTCGTCTACCAACTCAGTCCTCGACCCTCTACTCCAACAACATCACCAAGTTTCTGCTCTCCATGACCCCTGAACCCAACGCTTTCGGTATTGATCTGTCAGATGAAGTCGTCCGTGGTGCAATTGTCACCCAAGAAGGAGATATTCTGCCCCCCGCTCCTCGCGCAGCACCTCCTCCTCCACCCGTAAAGGCCGAGGCAATCGAAGTGACCCCTGAACCTGTAGCTCTGACTCCCTGGCAAAAGAAGACTCGTGAAGTTGCTGGTGTCACCGCTGGTATGGGTAGTATCTTGGCTCTTGGAAAATGGACCAGCCCTCTTCTCATGTCCAACGCTTTCACTTTTGCTCTGGCTAGTCTTATTGGATACCGTGCTGTCTGGGGTGTTGCTCCCGCGCTACATTCTCCTCTGATGAGTGTCACCAACGCTATTTCCGGTATGGTCGGTATTGGTGGATTGTTTATCCTTGGCGGCGGATTTCTGCCCGAGACTATTCCTCAAGCTTTTGGTGCTCTCAGTGTTTTACTGGCTTTTGTCAATGTCGGTGGTGGTTTCGTGATCACCAAGCGTATGCTGGATATGTTCAAGCGTGAGTCATTTGATCTTTAACTCAACCCAGCTAACGAAATAGGACCTACTGACCCCCCTGAGTACCCCTGGCTCTATGCAATTCCTGCTGTTGTTTGCGGTGGTGGTTTTGTGGCTGCTGCATCAACTGGTGCTGCTGGTCTCGTTCAGGCCGGCTATCTCGTCAGCTCTGTTCTCTGCATTGGTTCTGTCTCCAGTCTTGCTTCCCAAGCCACTGCTCGCATGGGTAATGCTCTCGGTATTCTCGGTGTCGGCACAGGTGTATTGGCCAGTCTTCTCGCTGCTGGCTTTACCCCTGAAGTCCTCACTCAGTTTGGTGGTCTTGCTGCACTCGGTACCATCGCTGGTATGCTCATTGGAAAGCGAATCACCCCTACCGATCTCCCTCAAACTGTCGCTGCTCTTCACTCTGTGGTTGGTCTTGCTGCCGTCTTGACAAGTATCGGTAGTGTCATGGCTGATGTTATGGACCCTTCCACTCTTCACCTCGTCACAGCCTACCTTGGTGTCGTTATCGGTGGCATCACGTTTACCGGGTCCATAGTCGCGTTCCTCAAGCTCGCCGGCAGGATGACATCTAAGCCAAAGATTCTACCTGGACGACACATCATCAACTCAGGATTGCTCGCAAGCAACGCAGCCACCATGGGAGCCTTCATCACAATGGCTCCAGGAAACCCCTTGGTTGCTGCTGGCGCACTCGCTGGAAGCACTGTTTTGAGCTTCATCAAGGGATATACTACAACATCTGCCATTGGAGGTGCTGATATGCCCGTCGTCATCACTGTTTTGAACGCATACAGTGGTTTCGCTCTTGTTGCAGAGGGTTTCATGCTTGAGAACCCCCTTCTCACCACTGTTGGAGCCTTGATCGGTGTATCTGGTTCGATTCTATCGTACATCATGTGCGTCGCCATGAACAGATCACTGACAAACGTTCTCTTTGGAGGTCTGGGCACGCCAACTGCTGTACAAGAGTTTAAACCCCAGGGAGAAGTCACCCAGACCTCTGTGGATGACCTTGCCGATGCACTTCTCAACTCTGAAAGGGTCATTCTCATTGTTGGTTACGGTATGGCCGTTGCCAAGGCCCAATACGCCATCTCAGACATTGTCAAGACTCTTCGATCCAAGGGCATCACTGTCCGTTTCGCCATTCACCCTGTCGCAGGTCGTATGCCTGGTCAGTGCAACGTTCTTCTTGCTGAAGCCAGCGTGCCATATGACATCGTCCTGGAAATGGACGAGATCAACGATGACTTCCCCGAGACTGACCTGGCTGTCGTCATTGGTGCCAACGATACCGTCAACCCTATTGCTCTGGAAAAGGGCAGCTCTATTGAGGGTATGCCCGTGCTGCATGCCTGGAAAGCCAAGCAGGTTGTCGTCATGAAGAGAGGCATGGCCAGTGGTTATGGTAAGTCACCCGTCCCTTATTCGAATACAGCTAACAAGAGCAGCTGATGTTCCAAACCCCATGTTTTACATGCCCAACGCAAAGATGCTGTTTGGAGATGCCAGAGTGACTTGTGAAGGTTAGTATTCCGTCCAGTTTGCAAACCCCGCTGACCATCTAGCCATCAAATCTGCAATTGAAGCAAAGTCGTAGATCGTGATTTCTTATGTAGTTCGTATAAGAGAAGGATCTGAAAGACCATAGAGTGCACATTTTCTAGATCTTATACCATGTTTAGCTGTAGAAATAGCAGCTTCTGAATTCAATGCTTGGATTTCTCGATTCAACCTCTACGCGAATTTATGTACACCTGACCACTCATCCTCATGCCCGGGGTGCCGCCACAGGCTCCCATGCCGAGATCTTGGACTTGGAACTAAAATGGTCAGAATTTTGCCTCTCTAGATAATGCGAACATACGTGTTATAAGTCTTGAAAGCGCCACGGGTCTGGGTAAAGTTGGGGAGGGGGCGTGAGGGCTCAAAGGCTCGGACACCGGTTTTTAGTAGAGGGTCCTCGGTAGGAGGCTTGTCGACGCTGTAGCTGATCCAGGCGTGCCATCCGGGCTCAATTTGAGCAGCGTCGTAGTCGTGCTTGGCGTACTCGACCCAGCGTGTTCGGAGGGGGAGTTCCTCGTTGTTCTCAAAGAACTTGTTGCCGGCGCGATCGGTGCCAATCAGACGACCAGCCTTGGTGTCACCTGCGGATGTCAGCGGATGATTCGGTGGATAATCGAGGAAGCGTACCGATGTACTATTCGAGAGAAACAGGCGTCGTTAGCCAAGTCGAGGATCGTTCGGTCAGGTACATACCAGCATCTGGACAAAGTAGTCCTACTCAAGTTAGCATTGGCTCATTGACGGTTGACAGCAGACTTGCCTTGATTCCAACCTTGCGCAGGTTGGACAATGTTCGTGAGATTGTCGACATGATGGCGGTTGAGCGACAATTGACCTCAGCGGGATGATTGTTGATAGCTTGTCGATGATGTGAGGTTTGCAGATTACCGCGGATCAACTTCGGCAGATTGAGTTCGTGACGGCATGAGTACGTACCTCGAAGCTCAACCAGAAATTCTAGCGATCTACGGATACAAGCACTTTTAAGCAAGCTTTAATTGAGCTTAGGATTCGAGATGCTTACTCGAAGCTGTGCGCGATGCACTACGAGGCTGCGTGCTGCAAGTTTTAAGCCCAGAGTTCCCAGTGCACGAGTTCAGACAAGACAGTATGCGATGCCGGCTGGAAACACTCAGGGCTCCGTGAATAATGCTGGAGCTTTGGCCCCTTTCGTCACTGAATTGGATCGATTGGCACCGAGTTTCGATGTTCGAGGGGAGCAGATTCAGATAATTCGTACTCCAGCAGAGTTTTACGAAACCCTCAAGGTTGGACTGCCATTGATACGAAAACGACAGGGCTGATTGGTTTAGAATCGGATACGAAAAGCACAGCGACGGATCTTCTTGTCGACGCTGTACATTGGAAAGTCGGAAAAGGAACTCATTGAGACGCTACAGGAGGCGTTGAGGAATAACCCAAATGTGAAGTTGAGTATTCTTACGGATGCACTGCGAGGGACAAGAGAGGCTCCTAATCCATCGAGTGCATCGTTACTTGCACCCCTGGTCGAAGAGTTTGGAGCAGATCGTGTGGAAATTCGAATGTATCACACGCCGAATCTCACTGGATTGAGGAAGCAGTATATCCCCAAGAGGATAAATGAGGGTTGGGGACTTCAACATATGAAGCTTTATGGAGTTGATGATGAGATCATCATGTCTGGGTATGTCAAAAGCCTCGGGGTTGAAGAAATACTGACTTTTCAGGGCAAATCTGTCGACTGATTACTTCACCAATCGTCAAGATCGATACCATCTTTTTGCTTCAAAGGAGGTAACTGATCATTTCTGGAAGATCCATTCAGGGGTGACATCCTTTAGCTTCTTGGTTCAACCTTCAACTGAACCAGCGGGTTTTACACTCTCATGGCCAGAGAACAACTCTGCCCCTTCACCACTAGAGAAACCCCAGTCTTTCATCAAGAGCACTACATCGACACTCCAGACTCTACTACATCCGACAGCGAAGCCTGAGAATGACATTACTGATACACGAGTTTACATGCTTGGGCAAATGTCCCAGGTCATGAAACCCGACACCTCAACTGAACTCCCCGTCATTACACATATCCTCCAGACTCTCGCTTTGCCTGAATATCGCGAGTCTTCATGGACCTTTACAGCAGGCTACTTTAACCCCGCTCCCTCTTTGACAAAACTCCTCCTCAACACTGCTTCTACCTCAAACACCGTCATCACAGCTTCTCCCGAGGCAAACGGTTTCTACAAGTCCAAAGGTGTCTCGGGCCTCCTCCCCGATGCTTACACTCTCCTCGCTCGTCGTTTCGTTCATCGCGTCCATCACCAAGGCCGAGATAACGACATCACATTAAAGGAATGGCGCTATGGTGTCGTTGATCAACCTGGTGGATGGACATATCACGCCAAGGGTCTCTGGGTGACGATGCCGGGTGACAAGAACCCCGCTATGAGTATTATTGGAAGTTCCAACTATACTAAACGTAGCTACTCTCACGATCTCGAGGCTGGTGCTTTGATTGTAACTCGCGATGAAGGACTGAAGGGGAGACTTGGCGAAGAGCAGTTATGGCTGCAGGAACATGCTACCAAGGCAACGCGAGATGACTTTGCCCGTACTGAACGAAGAGTTGGACTCAAAGTCAGAGTTGCCATGTGGATTGTTTCGCTTGTCGGCGGAGCATTGTAATACTGCAATGTATAATAGTGTACTCATAGATACCAATCTAACGATACCCAAGCACGATATAACTTGACGATTGGCCTTTTACGGAATTTACTGAATGCATGCGATTGTATACAAAATAATACAGGTAGTTTACACACTCATGCTCTAATCACAGGTGTCCCTAGCTTGGGCCCTCCCTTGACCAGGCCTTGCATAACAACTCTGCTCACCAAGTCGCTCTGGTGCTTCTTGATCATCTCCTTGAGCACGCTGCGCTCCAGTACCACCTTGCCTGTTTCCAAAAGGTCCTTGACATCAACATCCTGCAAGTCTAGTGCTCGACCCTCCCAAGGAAGCTGCTCCATGGCGCCGAAAAGAGCCTCACGTCGGTTTCCAGTGACGAAAAGAGTTCGACCGCTAGCACGGCCAAGACCAAGGTTTCCCAGCACTCCGGTCATGTATCGCTTGAGATACGCCTCCTTCAGTCCATCCTTGAGATACTTTCCAGCAACGAGCTCGTAATCAGTCGGCAACACAAGATCCATGCCGTCCTCGCACACAATCAGATCGCCTCTTCGGTAACGGTAGCTCAGAGCTGTGCGCCACGCCTTGTCGTACACCTTTCGGGTGAGGCTGGTGCCAAAGTCGCGGGGATGAGGACCGAACACCTTTCCACCACCGCGGTTAATGGGACTTTGCTTTGTTCCCATGCGAGCTCGACCGGTTCCCTTTTGAGGACGCATCTTTCGGTGGGAGCCGTGGACGTCGTAGCGGGTTTTGGAGGAGGCGGTTCCTTGGCGGGTGTTGTCGCCTTCGTAGACGACGGCGAGATGGAGGAGATCGCGGCGGAGGGGGAGGTAGAGATGGTTGACGTCCCATCGTTCGAGAGAAGTCGGTTCCAACGATGGAAAGGCGTGGACTGTGACGGGAACGGTTGTGACTGCGGTGGTCAGTAAGGTCATTGACGGGTGACGGGAGTCGTACTGGGCTTCCATGATTCGAGAATTCCTTGGGTAGTATTCGGAGTTTTAGGCTCTGCAGTATTCTTTGCAGAGACTTCTGTAGCCATTGACCTTGTAAAGGCCTTGTTGAGTGTCGCCGGCTTCATCTGTTAGCATTGAAGCGATTGCAGTCTCTTCACGTACCTTGGCAGACACCCGCAGAGCGCCCATGGCCTCAGCCAAGCACCCAATTCCCTTGCCAGCCATGATTTAAATCCCTAGCCGCCGTCAAAAGGGAGATTCGCTGTGATCAGGGACAGTAATTCGCTGTCTAGTGTTGAGGCTTCAAAACTGTGATGCGATACTGCAAAAAAGTGGATCGGCAACATCCACCGATCCCCGAGTTTTTAGTGGGGCCAGAACCATCTCCAGAGCATTTTTCAATAGGTATCTCAGGATATCACCAGCGTCACTCTTAACGTCCCACGTCTACGGCCTCTACGCTCCGCTGCCCATCATGTCGCGCTGCCAGGCCGTTATGCGGCCAATCGCTCGGCAGCTGCGGCCCAGCGTCGCCCGACCGTTTACCTCTGCCGCAATTCGACGATCAGCCGAGACACAGACACAGACTGCCACGCCCAGCGCAGCAGACCTCGACCCCAACACGGTGCTCCCCGAGTTTGAGCAGCAGCTCATGAAGGCTGGAAAGATGCCAATTGGATCACGACGACGGAGAATGGCCATCCGGAGCACGGGCGATCTGCCGTTTGAGCATCTCCCGTACCAGGCTTTTCAAGAGGCCCGCAAGATTCTGGCTGTGGATCGGGAACAGAAGCTGGCGGAGATAAGCAGAGAGCTTGACAAGATTTCTCGGTTAGAAGCTACGAGTCCGGATGAGATAAAGGGGGGGCAGAAGATGAAGGATATTAAGATCAAGAGTCTGCACAAATATGTCGAGAGGCTCAAGATCCTCGCAGATGCTAATGACCCTGTTGTCAAGAAGCGTTTTGAAGATGGAACAGGTAGGTCTACCAATTGACGAGACAATCTTCGACTAACACATCCAGGCGACATGAACAAGCCCATCTACCGTCACTACGCCGAGGCCAAGTGGCGCTCCTACGACCAGCGTCTCATCACCCAACGCATCAAGCAGTTCAACATTGTCCCCGACGTTCTCCCCAAGCTCGAACCCACCGCCGACGTCCAGCTATACTTCCGCAAGCTCAAGATCCCCCCCGGCCAGATCGTCGACAGTATCGTCAGCGAGAACGCACCCCGCCTTCGGGTCCAAGTCTTTGACAAGGGCGAGCGACTCGTCTCCGTAGTCGTCCTCGACTCTGATGTTCCCAACCCAGACTCCGATACCTTCAACAAGCGCTGCCACTTCCTCGCTGCCAACATCCCCATCAGCCCTACAGATACATCACTACCGCTGAGCAGGATAAAGGGCGAGGATCAGCTTGCTCTACCGTGGCTCCCCGCATTCTCCCAAAAAGGCGCACCATACCACCGTCTCGGTATCTTCCTCCTCGAGCAGCAACCCGGCAAGAAGATCGACGTTGCCAAGCTCAAGGAACTATACAGCCAGCGCGATGGTTTCTCGCTCAAGTCCTTCCGCGACAAGTTCAGCACAACGCCCTTTGGGTTCAACATGTTCCGTAGCGTTTGGGACGAAAACACCGCGGCTGTCATGGCGCGACACAACATCCCCGGCTCAGATGTCGAGTTCAGACCTACACGTGTGTACAGCCTCAAGCCTCCCGTCAAGCCCCGCGGATGGGAAGCCAAGCGACAGGGACCCAAGTACCGTCACCTTTGGAAGTACACCAAGAACATCAGGGGTATCTCCAACTCGAGGGGATGGATCAAGAGGAGGTAGAGCTATGGATGAGCGTGTATCATATTACTGTACATTTAGAAAATGGGAGACGACCAAAAGAAACAAATTCGTGCAACTCAGTTCTGCTCAATCATCACCAGTGACTACCAACGCCTTGAATTATCGTTGTTCCCGCGATTGACTTTAGCCGCATTATTTCCTACCAGTAGCCGCCATCTTGTTTCAACGTATCACCACCAATCATAAGCCTCAACTATAGTCGGACGTTTCTCCGGTGGCAACTCTCGCCACGATCTCGACGATAATCACATAAGGATTTAATTGGCATGAAATGCGGAGTCAGGATGATCAACTTCTACATATGTTCAAGCTCAGGGTCATCAAGGGGCTCGGTCTGTGGCAAATCTTGATGTTGCCACTGAACTTTGGCTTTGATAACCTGAGAACCCTGAAACCCCAACGTTTGTGCTTCAACAACATCTCGTGTCCTTGAGGAGTCCAGATCTTTCCATGTGCGCAAAGCCCCTGGCACTTACGATGGCCAGTGGTCGTTTCGATGGCGAATCTCTGTCACAAGCTGTTATCTGCGGAGCATTTGCTCAGAACGGGTTCATCCTCAACGGCTAGCGTTGCCTTCTTCAGGTTTGAATAGTTTCTTTTGTGCTACCCTCCCTGCCTCCCTCGTCATGGTATTCATTATCACCCACCCTGAAAGCCCTCCAGGCATCCTGTCATAGTAACAGGAAGCCTCTCGTATAGATTCCTTTCCATAGGCACCAAATTGTCGGCCAAGGGCCAGAAACAAACCAGTTATCACGAGAATTTCATACTCGTCGGCCCATATAGCAATCGTACATCCCATCTGCACAAATCAGATCATGATCGTGAAAGCATCAAGTCATAAAATATTTCCTTGCCTATACTCCTTTTGCCAAACTCCTTTCAGCAGTCATACGCCATATCACCTCTTCCTGTTGTGGGCACGGCCAATCGTGGTACTGTTCCCGCACCATAACCAGGGTTTGCCAGGGTATCTTCCCGCTGAACCATCTCGCTCCGTTATTTTCTTTTCGTGTTCGTGTTTGTCGCAGCTCTGAGGACTTTCATCTAGCTTTGATACAAGCTTCGGCATGTCGATATCATCCGCTGTCGAGTCGAAGGAATTTCAAAGTCGCAATAGCAAGTCTGTTGTGTTCATGTGGAGTTGGTGTCAAAATAGCTTGACTCCTAAACTCAAATCACCATCTCTGTTGGCGCAGCTGTCCGCCACGTCGATTTACACTCAGTTCCTTGCATCAGCAAAGTTAACCGGCGCGTGGTCGTAGATGATTTCTGATTCTATCGATCGCTGTCTAGAGGTGGCGACTAGATGATGGTCAGTCATGAACTCGTCTGGTTGAACAAGGTTCGACATACCACTTGAGCTTCGACGATGCGTATTGTGGGGTTCAAGAGGTACATTTTGTGGCAGCAATGCAGGAGGCTGTCTGGCTTGCGTTGCAATACGCTGAACATATTTCCTTGCCTCGTTGTCAAGCCATTGGTTGATGTTGGCATCGTTACAAGAGGCGTGATCCATGAGTTGATTCTTGATGGTGGTCAACTCACCCATGAGTTCGGTGTACTGGCTTTGTAGGGCATTGTACTCGGTCTCCAAATTTTCCTTGGTTTCTTCCAATTCTCTCATCCACACCTTTTTCTTCTGACGACATTTGGAGGCGGCGATCCTGTTACGTTTAAGGAACTTGCTGCGTTTTCCCGTCTCATCCAGCCCATCATCCCCATCCTCATCCTCATCTTCCTCCTTCAGTGATGACGCCTTGGATGCTCTTCTTTGGCGCCGCTTGGTGGTAGGCTCCACCTCTGGTTGTTGACGTTGTGTCTTGGTAGCTCTGCTGCTGCGTCGAGGTTTGGTGTCGGTTTTGGCTGAATCTACAGAAGGGATGGATGATTTACTCGATTGCCGTGTTGGGCCGCCAGATGTGGGCTCGCTGGATGGGGTTTCTGGGGTCGAATGCATTTCGCTGGGTACTTTTGGACTGTTGTTTACAGCTGATGGTGCCATCGCTGGCATGGAGGGAGGGAAGAAGGTGACGGGGTTGTTCATCGGGTTCCACATGTTGGAGCCCATGAGAAGCTGGTTGTCCATGGAATTGCTAACAATCGGAGATGCCTGAGCTCCCGTTGTGCAGTCGAGTAATGGATCGATAATTGCATCTTTGTTTGTCAGGGGAAAGTTGTTTTGAAAGCTCTGGGCTTGGTCGCCAAAGTCCTGGCTTGGTCCGTCCATCTTAACCCTGCAAGACCGTTGAAACTGTACTCTGAGGCGTGGGACCTGGGGTTACAGCGGCACTAGGGCTGCTGTGGCTGGGCTGATTATCACTGGTTGTCAGAGAATGGCGCCAGGCTCTCGAGCTGCTCGAGACAAAGAGATCAAGGAGCTCGCTCGATGGGAAGTGAGCGTGCAGCTCTAGAGATCGGGGGATCTAGAGCGGGCACAGGGAGGGGGTGCTTGGCCGGATTGGTTGGGATGGGGGTGTAGACGTTCCAGAATATCAAAGACCAACGGTGGCCAGGAAAGGAAACGGTTCAACAGGAGATGAAAGAAGAACTTGTATCGAGAAACACGAGGTCGAAGGGAATGGGTGATGAAGAAATGGCCGTGTTAGAGTAGAGATGTAGCGGCTCTCTGCTGTTGGCAGGGCGAATGAGAAAATCAGGCAGGCGCTCAACGGAGAAACCAATCCGGTGGTGCAATGTAGTGCAGCACAGCTCAGGGCCTGAGTGCTCCAGTACAGCCGAGCTGACCTCACCGAGGAATGGCAGTTTACCACCGATCGATAATAGAACAAGTCGATTTCGAGGCTTAAAACCCAAGTTGAAGCTAAATGGAGTGGCCGGGTACAACGTTTCGGTAAGTAGCAGGGGAGGGAGGGAGAGGTTCCGACTAGTTAAAGGCTGGAAGCTGGGGCGAGGTGCCTCGTCTGGGCTGCTCCCGTTCTCTGCTCCCGGGGTCCTTTGATCCAATAGTGTGTTTCGGCTTCGCCTATGCAGCTACAAGATCTAGACGCTGGGGCGACTTGACCTTTTGGGTAAAGTCAAGCAGAAGGCAAATATCTATCAGGAACAAGGTCGAGATGCCGAGGTTGACAAAACTGTCAGAAATATCGATGATTGTAGGATGGAAAAGTCAGAAGTTGTAGCTGTAGGTATGTAACAGCAGTCCAGCAGTCGCCCAAGCTAGATGAAGGGATTTGGATATTATATTATGCCAACAACGGATGCGACCACTATCAACAATGTCTTGCGTCACTTATTCCCCGGTGCAGCGTGTATCGGTGGACCAGGTTGCAGTTTATGGCTAGATGTAGCTGGTTTTGTATATCCAGCAACTGGGGTTGGGAGTATATATAAAAAGGTGGGTGAAGATAGGAAACAAGGTGTGCAATGTCTGACAACGTTATGTCCGGACCAAGTCCGTTGGCTTCAATTCGCAATAAAAGCCAATCTTCGGTAAGCCAGTGTGCGCAAGGGTATTGAATGCTTGCTGGATAATCTACTGAAAACTGTGGAATACTAAGCCGTTGAGGTTATAAGTGATCCGGAATGTATTCCAGACCCACCATCTTCTGCTTTGTACGAATCATAACCATAGGAAGCAATCAGCTTGGCACTGGAGGTGAGGAAAAAGTCCCTTCTGTCCAAGAAAACGTCATCCCGTTCGGAACCTTGAGCCAAAGGCGGTAGGATGTGCCTAGAGGTGTTTGGACTCTAAATCCTCCAGTGCCCCAATCACAGGCTGCGAAGCAATGATACTTGGATGTTCAAGTGGTCCCTTGGCGGAGATACTATCTTCAATTCTGGGATGAGTGAGTGTAACCAATCGTGGTGCAACGGACCTGGAGTCCGTGATTTTCAACCACCAATCAATGTTGATGAACCTTGTCCGTCAAGGCCGCACTCGGCGAGACAGTGCAAGACAGACTGCACACACTGACCTCAGTAGCGAAGCGAAGCGAGCGAGACTATTGCAGCATATACCTATCATGTTAACCAGGAACTCAAGCTTCGATAGAGATGGTCATTATCAAGTCAAGAGCTTGATCCTTTGACAGCTCGAGCACCCGTTGGACCGAAATCTGAAGATCATGAACGAACCTGGCTCATGTCATTTGGTTATGAGTTGATTCCTGCAATTGAGTAGCATCATTCCTGATGCACACAGGGTCCTTCCAGTGATGGCTAGTCGAGCCAGTAATCCATCGCATGCGTGCGAGAGTCATGGTTGTGACAAGAGATATCTTGAACTGATCGACAAACGTGATCAGGATTTTGGCACCCACACAGAGTAAGGATCGACCTCTGATGCGTGGCCTTTGCTGCAAGCTGATAAATTTTAACATACGGGGAATGCCGTATAACTCTGTGTCTGCAGGGGTCATGAACTGCTGGATAATGATGGAGTTCTTTGTCAGTCTGTCTTGGTCTCTGACTTTATCAGCCTTTGCATCAGGGCGTGTCCCGTGGCATTGAACCGAACACCAAGACACAGTTTGGGAGAACCGATAAACTGTGCGTCCTTCAATGCTTGTTAGCTTAATTCCCAATTCCTCCTCTTTGGTGAATGGCGGCTCAGCTCATCATTTCCGGACCTTTTACTCCGACATGTGCAGAGGCACGTCCTCCGTAGGCTTTGACAGATTCGAGAAGCGGGGTTGGCTTGGGCGAATAAGGTTATGCGCTGCCCAAGGCACGCCAAGGGTAAAGTGTTCCGTACTGTAGGGGCTTTTGGCTTGACTAGCGGGTTTATCGTGGGAATGAGACTGGCTGAACCTGGTTGACCGGAGGAATCGGGCAAGGGTCCGAATGGGCACAGCGGGGCTCTGGATGTCAATTTTGAAGACCAAGGAATTGACTCTATAATTTTCATGAAGAACTGACAGGATTGTGAGATGATGAGCACGTTTCATCGATGGATTTGGATGATGAGAAATGAAGGCATTCGTATGGATGTATGCGATGGCAGGAATACTGATCATCACGTGACATTGCCCACGTGACTGCGCGTCAAGCTCAACGCGCTTCCCCTCCGCATTTATCGCCAACAGCTTCACATGCGTTTCATCGTCAACCTCTCTCACCAACATCACTTGCTTGCCTTTCGACCAAGCATCTGAGACACAGACCCTGTCTACTCGCTTATCTTTATCATCTCCTTATCTCTCTAGCTTGAGCGCAAACGAAAACCAAACACCATGTCCGAGCAACTTTCAACCCCGCGCATCACTGCTGCCTATCTTGACAACTTTGTTGGCAAGGTTGTCATGCTCGTGGGAAAGGTTACGCAGCTCCGAGGTGAACAGGCGACTCTTGACTCAGAGGGCACCGTCACCGTCTTGTTGAACAGGGTGAGTTGACATCAAATCTGGTGTCAGTCTCACGACATCAGAATGCACTGCAACGCTGTGCTGACATTTTACAGGATGCCCATCTCACAAACGGCAACGCTGTGCAGGTCATTGGAAAAGTCAATCCGGACCTGTCGATCAAGGTTTTGACATCCCGGGATTTGGGGACTGGTGTGGGTAAGTCAAGAAGCTCGTCTTTCTGTCGTCATCATGGCGTACCGACGTTACAACATCACGCAAAATGCAAATTTTCCCCAGTGTGTTCGGCAGTTGAAAAGCATGATTCAGTTCACTTTGCCGTTTCCGGATGGCAGCTAACATGTGTAGATTTCGGGTTGTACAGCTCGGTTGTGCAGGCGACACACAAGCATTCATCCATCTTTGCAGGCAATTGACGGGGTCAACCAGATCATGGCCCTTACCAGTCCTCGCAGGCATACACCCCGCGTGTGGCCATGGTCTGGACCTCGCCTACCAAGGCCGGCGCTGTCACTTCTCCCCCTCGACAACGACAAGCTTATTCCGCCGGCCAAGATGGTAAATCAATCACAACCCCTGATTCAGCCTCGACTGGAACTATCAGATCTTCGAGACCCTTACACAGTGCTGCACAGAGACTGCAGCGTCACACACATTCGATACATGGCCAGACGAGACCTACCACCGCAATGTCTTTTACAACATCCAGCTCCGATATGATTCTCGGCCGGGACATTCAGTCAAGATCCTCTACTCCGCTCTACCCATCTGGGCCTTCTCACATCTCACAGACTCCAAATCCTTCTCTAGGCTCACTCCTACCATCGCCACCAGAAGACACAGTCTCTCGCACTTATTCCGTAGAAATGTCTCGGCGTTCTTCCGTCAGTACGCAACCCAACCAACGATATTCAAACTCGCAGACATATGACCAAGAGAGCACCCAAGGATCCTACATACCGTCAGCTCAGCCTTATACACCCCTCGCTTATTCTCCGCCGTCAATGTCTTCCGCGAGTCTGCTCCCGTCTCCGCCCCTGACACAAGAAGATCAATACCTCTCACACGGACCTCTCATGTCCCCCGCATTTTCAACGTCCTCCCGCCGCTACTCGGGGGTAGACAGCCGTCCCGCTGGCGTGACCAACAGGAACACTAAGCCAGAGGACCCTGAAGAATCTGCGCTATTTGACTCCGTTCTAGAGGGAATTGGGCGTATTCATGTGTCGATGAACCGAGATGACGCAGGTAGATGGCGAATCAAGCGAGCATCTGACGAAAAACCATAGCATGTTTTCCTCATTCACCCGCAGCCATACGCCTCGCCAAATTATGCTAGTATTCTCATCCGTATCGTCATCCGTTGATGTCAGATAGAAAGTCCCTGCGCCAGGGACAAGTCACAAATTTGGAGCTAAAAGCGGGATGACATTGCCCAATCAGCTGTCCAGTGATCTCGGCACATGAAATGCCGTATTTAGCACAGTGTCTGTTAAAAATGCATACAAGAGAGATCGAGATTTCAAAATCCCATTTCCCTGATCTGCAGTGGCACAGGTCTTTAGTGTGAAATATCCCTCAAGTGATCGATTTATCAGGCCAAAAGCTCCAGTGAAACAGGTTTTCGTCGTCACCGGTGTTTCCCATGCAGCATGACATTCACAATCGAAAATTTACCCAATGCCGTTGTTTGGACAAGTCCGTGCTATTCTGATAGACAGACACCCTTACCATATTCTAATTTGATACATTCAAAAACTACAGTCAAGTTTGCCACCAGGGTCCTTTCAGATCGAGACCCTTGCACAGCCTGCCATGTGGAACGGACCACCAATGTTCCTGGACGCACGTCTATTTGCCACATCGTCACCGTCTTGTTCTAGAACTCAATTCATCCTCTCTTTGCCCCTGAGCCTCATCGAGCTGTAGCAACTCATGTGCTGCCATCCAGACCTCGACTGTACTCGGGCTGATATCCCGTTTTGGTCTTTCGGGGCCTGAATTTTTGGTCTCGTCGAGTTCAAAGGATGGTTTGTCTGGAGGGCCATCGGTCAAGCCATGGAGACAACGGCGTATCCGAGCTTGAACCACACCAGCATCTTCTGTTCTCCCTGAACTGTCACTCTTGTAACCCATTGCCTTCTCCAAGAATGTGTTTTCTTTCTGTTCATTCGCAGCCTCATCCAAGTACTTGGCTGCGAGGTCTGTATCGGCATTTCTTGTGTCTACTCCTACAGCCTCTCGTATGCCTTTGAGTCGTGCTGTGAATCGTTCAAACACTTTGATTCTTCGTTCTGCACTCTCTGCCCTTTCCTTCCACGTCTGTGCCTCCCTTTTGGCTTCTCGTAGTTGCTGACTCAATGTTCCAACATCTGCATCTCCTTGCACCTCAAGCTGCCTTCGCAAATGAACTGCTTCTTCTGTCTTGAGGTCTAGTTGACGTTGAAGGCTTCGAATCTGTGCATGAAGTGTAGTTGTACTGCCGGGGCGTTGAAAAGGAGTTGAAATATTGTGAGGAACTGGCGGGTCTGTCCCGTATTGCGTATTCGATGCTGATGATGCTGGTCTGACAAGGTTAAGGTGTTGAGCGATAGGAGGCTGTTCAGGATAAGGCATCATGGTTCCCAGGCTTCGTGGATTTTCTAATGATGCCTCTTTACCCCTGGAGCCTGGGACTGGCTTCCTCCTAGGGATTGTTTGTCGTTGAGCTAACATTTCCGGTTGCTCATAGGAGCTTGACTTTTGCCCTTTATCAGCCTGTTGAAGCTCGACTGCCCTCATTGCTGCCTCCTCCCTGATTGAGACTCGCAGATTCTGGTCAAGAGCCTCATCTCTAACCGTGTTTATTGCCGGTGGTCGGGGACGCCGGTCCTGGCTTGAAATTGAAACATTCCGATTGTGTCCCAAAGTTGAAACAGATCTTGTCGAACGGATACTCTTCGTGGGTGACTCTTGTGAAAATTGTAATATGAGATCTTGAGTTTTGCTCGCACTCCTGGGTTTTGTTGGAGATGTCTCGGTTGAATGATCGGTTTCAAACTTGGCAGCCATGGCTCTGACGCCTCCTGGATTGTCTGTTGGTGTCAAGGTTGGACGTGTCAATACCGTCGATTTTCTTTTTGGGACAGAGAACCAGGGAGAGGATGCAGCGCGCTGCTTCTCATTCTTTGGCGTTTCGGCAGGCAACGACACAATTCGAGAATGTCGTCGTTCAGGAGTTTCAGTGCCGATGCCCTCGGCTTGCTTTTGCGTCTCTTCGTATTCAAGGCCCCGTGATCCATTGCTGGGCAGCTCCCCCTGCGCACCAGAAGAGACTTTCTATGTCCCGACCTGGCTTTTTGGGGAGGCCAGCCCCATGGAACTGCTGCCTCCTGCAATACTCGCCGGTACCTGCATTGGTGAGTAAAATTGTCTTGGTGTTGTCGAGGCAGAGTTGGCTTCTTGTAAAACCTGTGTTCGTGTTTTGTCCCCGTGGACAGTGTACTCGCTGCCCTCTTCTAGTCTATCGATTGGGAAGTGTAAACCCTTTGGAGTGTTGGCAAAAGTCGACATCTGCGAAGTCTGATCAATATTTGTAGAGGCTGAACTCTTGCGTTGGTCCATCGAATCCAGTTCTCTGAGTTCCTCGAAATGCGCCTTTAGGGCAGCTTCAAGGGCCTCCTTCTCGGAATAAAACGGCAGATGAGTTGAACCAGGCCCCTCCATGCAGGTATCTGATGACCTGGCAGGTTTTGTCCATTCAACAGCAAGCGACTGTCGACGTGGCTTTAGAGCCTTTGCCTTTCCAGGATATTTCTTTCTTATGGCACCCTTTCGTTCAATTGAAGGGGTCTCCGTTGCTGAGATTCTCGAAGTGTCCTGGCTTGAAGGTTCCTCGGCACTGCTTTGTTGGACAGGGGTTGTTTTTGTTCCTCTTTTTGAGGAAGTCCGAGGTGGCACATCATCTTGAGACAAATGCGAACCATCTCGACTGATCAGTCCTCTGGTCCTTGTAGCCGGGGTGGGTGTTGGAACAATGTGCGTGCTCTCGCTCTGCGGTGTGTCCTTTGTCGCATCCTTGCTGTCTTCCAAGTGAACTGCGCTTGTCGGCATCTGCAAATTCTGCGGCGTTTGAACAAAGCTACTGCCTTCCCCAGCTTGTGGTGGTCTTTGGGTCTTATCCTCATCGTGAACACTCTCCTCCACAGTTGGGCTTAAGCAACCAATGTTGGGTCTGGCTGCAAGTCTCTTTGAGGCTGAACTCCCACGACTGCGCGACCGCTGCTTAGATATGCCCAGGGTAGGTGTAGGCGGCTCTGGGCTGTCTTCTCGTGGAGTCTGATCTCCCGCCTCGTTTCCTCGCCATTCCTGATCCCAACCTTGTGGTTTCCTGATAACAAAACCATTCTCGTTGGTATCGTCCTGACTCGTTGATCGTGGGTGAGGTCGATTCATGCCGAGCGATTTCATTTGTCGGACCACGTCTCTCCAATTGACTATAAGCATTTCTGCGATGGTGTTGGCGATGAGAATTTTGTCCATTGTTGGGGGGGCCCCAAGCTCATTGCCGAGTGTCTTTCTTCCATTCCGATCTTGTCGTGATCTTGGAGATCTCAATGGGAGCACCAGCAACCCTGCCTTTGGGGCGGCCAACTTCGTGCAATAGAGTCCAAGCAAGTCGCCTACGAGAAGAGGTCCAAAAACGATGCCGAGTGCATTGTAGCCCATGAGGTCTCCCGTGGGCAGCGATCGACCTTCTCCATCTTCTCTGGGGGTGATTTCTGCCACTCTGCCAATTAAACTCAAAAGTCCAAAGACAGCGCATATGAGTTCCCTCCGAAATTGAGATTGAACCGTTGCGATAGCCAGGGCGATGAGTCGGGCCCGAACCTTGGTCTGTTTGGTGCGAGGGAACTCTGGATCGCCCTGTAGCTGCGAATGGATTGCGACGAGAGCGTCAAAGAGCGCCAAAGAACCCAGTATCCCGCCGGGTATTACCGAAAGGAGGCGCTTGAAGGTCGACGCCACATCGTGGACAGAGGCCTGCACATGCATCGGCAGGTTTGCGCATCGTACAGTGTTTGTGATGTCGATATTGTCGGTACAGCAGTAGTAATCGAATAGCATGTTGACTACTCTGATTGACCCAGGTATACGAAAGATCCCTCGAGTAGTGACATGCTGGGCGATGTGATGCGCAGTAGCTCGAATGCAAGTTGGAAGTATTAGGGCAGAAGGAGTGTGTTCAGGCGGAAGGTAAAGCATGCTTTTGCCACATATTCTGACCATCGACTGTAGATCGAATATCTTGGGGTCTCGACGATGAAGCAAGTTGTGAGCGAGATCGGAGACACTGCGTTTATGGCGAGGCCCTTGTCGAGCTGGTTGTGTATCTGCTGTAGGATGATTGGAAGAGGACCGTAGGATCCGATAAAGCCATCCTTGCTTGCGAGGACTACCAAGTCCGTTCCCCTGGGCTGTCAGTGATTGTTTAGATGCACCATCGACGACCTACAGTATGTCTAAAGTCAAAGTCGTCAATCACCAATACTCGCACTCCATTCTAAATCGTCAGCTTGGTCTCTACTTCTTCAAGGGCCTCACCTTTTTTGCTAGGCGGTTGTATTCCTGCACAAAGGCGGCTCGATCGTCCAATTCGTCGGTATCGCTTAGGATGTTATGATCGCCACTACTCGTCCATGTCCTGCTGGTATGTACAGGCCCTTGGTCTGTTATATGCCGTATCGTAGCCTGAAGGGACAAGCTACTTCTGGACGGTAATAGTCGATGAGGACCAGTCTCTGGCGCAGAGTAATGGCCCAAAGGTGCTGGGTGATAATGCTGATCCATCGGCACAAGCCTTTCGGTAAGTAGATGTGATTACTGGCATTCGTCGGATAAGATATCGTATCAAAAGGCAGTCAAAAAGTTGAATGTGATGGTGTTTGATCAAAATTCTCACGTGTCACAACAGATTCGTGGATGTCGAAACAGTGGAAACTTCATTGCGAAGAACGGAAGGATCTGACCACGAGCAAGTTAAAGTGGAAGGAACGCGGACAAAGTAAATGGGAAGTCTTTAGTGATGCCAGTGATTGCAAGTGGCAGGCAGAAGAGCAGGGCAAAAGTGGCACAGAGACAAAGTACAAAAGTGTTTGTGCACAGAAACTGGATATGAATAGCATCAAAAAAGTGACCAAAGTGGGAAATGGTCGATAAATACTGAAATGGGATAGATAACACCAATGTCGTCAGAGTGCAGCATCAAGTTTGGCCATCATCCGCATGTCGTATCGAATGACACCTGACCAATCCCACCCAGATATTCACAGCCACTCGGTTCCCGAAGCCGAAAAGCTTCCATTTGTACTGTAACACTGACACTACCAGAGTCATCATCCTGAGACAGCTGTACTGTATCATGCATGCAGGCCTGTCAACGGTCTATAGCGAAAGATTGTATGCACATGATAACCTTCCGTCTCCCCTTGCGCCAGTTCTATGCCTGCCTCCATCCGGCGCCTCTGAGAGCTCCCTTATTCGTAGCGGCATGCAATCATTATAACCTCATCAATACTCAAGCCCAGTTGCTTGTATCCTCCACCCCGTAGAGCAGCACATATTTGAGAATGTCGGACAGCGAAATGATACCCTTGAGCTTGTTATCATCGTCCACTACTATCAGACGATGAACCCGGCTCTTTCGGACCGTATCAAAAATGGAGTCCAGGCGATCGCCTTCACTGCATGTGTAAATACCAGGGCTCTCGTCGGATCTCTTGCAGAGCGCTTCCCCGACAGAGCCATCCAAGTCATCGTAGGCACCGTTTTTGATGCAGGGGATGACATCAACCGCTTCAAAAACGTTTAGAACTCGTCCGTGAGAATCGATGATCGGGACACAGCTGATGTTGTGTTTGACCATCAGGTGAACAACCTCAAGCACGGAACTTCCCATCGAGGCTGTAGCGATGCCTGAATATGTACCGAGGCCAATGTCTCGGACTGTTTTCTTCAAGAGGACGGTGTTGTGTTCGTTGTTTACGGCGATAAACTTGAGGATGCGATACTGAGTGATGACTGAAACAACCATTTCCTTGTTGGTCTCGCTGTCGACATCGACCAGGGGAATTCGTCTGGCGCGGGTCTTGAGCATGCGTCTGCAAGCTTCGTACAATGGTTTTGAGGGGTGAACCGATACAGTTTCGATGGGTATTGCGCCGATAGCTTTCTCGATGTCTGATATGGTCAGCGATGTCATGCTTGCGTGGAGAAGCGACAACCTCTTAGGCTACTCAATCGGAACTGATCGAGTTTGCTGAACTCGTCAGGGAACTGGCAGTAGTATTGAATCACATTGATAAAGTCGGTGCTCGTGAGGATACCGGCGAATCGCGAGGTTTTAGAGTTCCATAGAGGTGCCGACACGATTGCTGTGGCAAGGTTAGCATTAGACTCTGCACGTATCGGGTGACGCACAGTTCTGCGTCAAGATGCTGATGGCTTTCTTGATGCGGAGGTCGGTATCGAGGACGATGAGACGGAATGATAGAGGTAAAACATCGTAACTGGTGCGAACTTTGAGGAAATCGCGTATGGCATTCTATCGAGATTAGCTTCTCGTCATCGGGCTTTGATGCGCGCGTGCCCCACGTCAAGTTGGACGGGCAAACGGATGCGACAGACAAAGCAAGACAGATAAACATACCAGACCCTGTAACTGATCTCTGTCCAGAGGACTTAGAGGCTTTGGTTCGGCGGGCGCCATTGGGCTTCGGAGTGAAGTCCTGCGTCGGAGGTAGGATGACGGAGCGACAAATTGAGGGACATGACCATGACCGGCGGCTGTAGTGGAGGGGCCAGTGGAGGTTGATGCAGCCCGCCCGCGTGGAGTTATCAAAGCCGGTCCAGGTCCAGATCCAGATCCAGAAACAGCTCCAACTCCTCCAAATGAGGCTTCGGCTGCTGACTCTTGTACTTGTCCCGGGGTGTCTGTGCCTGGAGCTGAAGTTGTGGTCGAAGCGTTTACAGCTGTCGTACCAGTCACGCCAGGTACTGTACTGGGGGTATTTTCGACGCGGGGCAGCTCTCCGACAGCATCGTCAACTTGTTCAACTGCTGGAGCTTCGGTTGGAGGTTGTGGTTGAGTTTCGCTTTGGGCTTCGATCCATGATTTGACGTTTTCTTTTGTTACATCTTCAATTTGAGCTTCTGTCACTTCAAGTTGTCCTTGGGTTCCTTGAGGTTCGCTTGGTAGATTGATATCTGCTGGTGCTTTTGTTTCTGTATCCCCTCGTGCGGGTTCATGTTCTGAGTTTCCCTCCATTCCAAGTAAATATCACTGTTGCACAATACGATTCGAATTGTTAGGCGGGATTTGATGGTCCGAGTCGAGGTCGAAAGTGAGGTCGTCAAGTCCTGATAAATATTGACGTATAGCGCATCACTGAGAAGATCACAGGCGTATGCTAATCGAAAAGAAAAGAAACAGCATCAGCCTAGAGTTAATAAAAATGTTCCGACGGCGTTGAGGACAATTCCATATCATTAAAGGCGCAAATTAATTTGCAAGGGAATGTGCTGGAGGGTTAAAAGGGAAAAAGGAGCAAACATCAGTCACGGCAATCGGTCGGCCTTTCACTCACCTTGGACTTGTAATAAATGATAAGAGAACCACCTACGAAACAGTCTGCCCAACAAAAGTCCAGCAATAATATTACTGTACAGCATACGCTACTCCATACTTCCTAACCTTATGGCCAACATTGGATCTTAACCGGACCCTGGACTACACAGCGGAGACGGAGACGACAGAACGTCATGGCGGATCGTCGATGAGCTTCGCGTCTTGGCAAAGATTGACCGTTTTACGATTCCATCTCCGGGTATTAGGATTGGTCAGATTATTCCAATATAGCCTATCTGGTTTATTCGAGGTGCATTCTATCATGGTCTGAGTATCTGCGGTCAAAATCCCGCAAGTTATGGCTGAGATATTGAGATAATAAGATATTGCAGACTGAGGGATTGGCGAGACGTAACTCCGTATAGAAGGATAGATTGCAAGTCAACACTCGATCTCAGAATCTTTGTCCCCATTTGTTGATCAGTTGAGCTTGGAATAGATATCGATGTAGCCAGGATTAGCAACTCGTATGTCTCAGCATTCTGTCCATTCCAAGCTTTACCGTCCCTTCGAGTCTGCATAGGCATCGAAGCCACATAAGGGTCCAGCACAAGTGTGTCCGGTTCACAACAATCCCATCCATCACAGCCAGTCGTTCAAAACACCCAATAGTCTTTTGATCCCTGTTCATACGTCAACGCCGCCATGACCTGCTTTGAGATGGTGGTGCAGGGTAGTTAGTTGCTGCAGATGACTTGCAGCCAAAGTTTGTTCAGATTGATACCCAACAATGACACGATAAGCACATGGGAGCACATTTTGTGTGACATGAGAATTACCATCTTTGGAAAGCAAAACTCGTCAAAATCGAGTATCGATCAGGTCGCATAAAGTAGACCTCGGATTGTATCTTACGTCAAGAAATGCCTCTATCACATGCCACGCGACAGGACAGTATACGCAATATCGAAGGCAGCAACATTCCGTGAGCTTCTATTGCTCGTATTTGAGGAGTTATAGTAGGCATCGAATATTGCGTTGAGAGTAGACCCTACGCTCCATGACAAAAATATTAGTCTATCAAACGATCACTCAATAATCTCAAAATGAGGCGTTGAAATGTCTGGATAAAAGCAATACGGTCCAAGCTTCTCCACAACACCGCTAGCATAATGAGGCGGTCCACTGTAACAGCTGTCTCTGCACTTAACCCTCAGGGGAAGAAAACACCAAACTTGATATAGAGTGTCAAAATAAACTTGGCAAAAGTACCCTAAACTTAGGCGGCATCTGCCTAAAGATTTTCATCATCTAGGTCCAAGGTCCTCAGTTTTCCTTCCTCCACGTGCACTAGACAATAGCGCACGTCGTCCCTGGCGGACCCTACCTTCGGCGGATGACCTCAAGTGAGGTCACCTCCTGCAGGGAACCTCGAGACCCCCTGTAGCTACCTCTTCTGGAGCGTGCCGATAGTGACCGCCGATGTATCTGGAAGTAGCTTCCCCAATTCATCCGTTCTTGCCTTTAGCTCACTTACCTCAGGCAGCTTAGGTTTGAGCTCTGTAGAAGGTCCTACCCGAGCTACGGCGCTCACCTTGCTTCTTCCTGGCGCGCGTCTTGATCCCCATTCTTTCCCTCGCCAACCAACTGTGAGGCTAGGATAAACTCCCCCTCGGATTCATCTCTCACCTGGGCAATCGCCAACTAATTTTCCCTTCTACACCGCGATCTTGACACTATCTCGTGCCAGTGATTGGCCTCTGTGGTAGTCAGTCATTTATCTTGCCCGATAGAGGTTTTGTTTGTAGCTTCCTTCTCCCGACAACCGAGCTCGATAATAATAATTCGAATCTGGATCCCTGTTGTGACGTTGCCGACAAGTGGATGACCTTTCGTCAACAACCGAGCCTTGACCGATACTGCATCAAAATCGAGACCGACTTTCGTTCACCGTCGTTCAACATACTTCTTTCATCAAGCCTTTGTGCTATTGTTTGTCATGGGTATCTGCAGCTCTTCGTGCTGCGGAGGTATGCATGTTATTATCCGTCGCCGTATACATCTGACAGCAATAGGTCGAGCCCGCGATGGCTTGTATGAACCCGTCCTCGCCGATAGCGAACGAGAGGCTGTAGCCGACCTTCTCCAGTATCTCGAAAATGTACGTAGATGGACATCCATTTTATTCGGATTATTAACTTTGTGATAGCGCGGCGAGACCGACTTCTTCTCTGGCGAACCTCTGCGTGCTCTGAGCACCTTGGTCTTTTCGGAAAACATTGATCTTCAACGAAGTGCTAGTTTGACTTTTGCTGAGATTACTGAACGAGGTACGAAAGACGCCCGAATCTCCGACTGGTCTAACAATGTAGATGTCCGAGAGGTTGACCGCGACACCCTTGAACCTATTCTATTCCTTCTCCAGAGCCCCGATATCGAAGTTCAGCGAGCTGCCAGTGCTGCACTCGGAAACTTGGCTGTTGACAGTATGTACACCGAAGCCAACATTCGCAGTCACTGACGTATTGTAGCCGAGAACAAAGTTCTCATTGTGCAACTTGGTGGTCTAACACCCTTAATCCGCCAGATGATGTCCCCCAATGTCGAAGTCCAGTGCAATGCTGTGGGATGTATCACGAACTTGGCTACACATGAGGAGAATAAAGCAAAGATTGCTCGCTCCGGAGCTCTGGGTCCTCTAACAAGATTGGCCAAGTCTCGGGATATGCGGGTTCAGCGGAATGCTACTGGCGCTCTGCTGAACATGACACATTCTGGTATGTTTGTGTATATGGCAACGGCAATACATGCTAACAAGAGTAGATGAGAACCGACAACAACTGGTAAATGCTGGAGCGATTCCCGTGCTTGTTCAACTTCTTTCTTCTCCCGATGTCGACGTTCAATACTACTGCACCACAGCTCTCAGCAATATCGCTGTCGACGCGAGCAACCGACGAAAGCTGGCTCAAAGCGAACCCAAATTGGTCCAATCTCTTGTCAACCTCATGGACTCGACTTCACCCAAGGTTCAATGCCAAGCTGCCCTGGCTCTCCGCAACCTCGCTTCCGACGAAAAGTATCAGCTCGATATTGTTCGCGCCAATGGACTCCACCCTCTTCTCCGACTCCTCCAATCTTCTTATCTGCCGCTCATCCTTTCTGCTGTCGCCTGTATACGAAACATCTCTATCCACCCTCTTAACGAGTCACCAATTATCGAAACCAACTTCCTCAAGCCACTCGTTGACCTACTTGGATCTACAGACAATGAAGAGATTCAGTGCCATGCCATCTCGACCCTTCGAAATCTTGCCGCCAGTTCCGATCGAAACAAAGCTCTTGTCCTGGATGCCGGTGCCGTGCAAAAGTGCAAGCAATTGGTTCTCGATGTGCCCATCACTGTTCAGTCCGAGATGACCGCTGCTATCGCCGTTCTGGCTTTGAGTGATGATCTCAAGTCTCATCTCTTGAATCTTGGAGTCTGCGGTGTTCTCATTCCTCTCACCCATTCGCCAAGCATTGAGGTCCAAGGCAACAGTGCTGCTGCCCTGGGCAACCTTTCTTCTAAAGGTGAGTCAACTTCACCGCCATTCAAACACAAACTAACAAAACCAGTTGGTGACTACTCAATCTTTGTACAAAACTGGACCGAACCTCAAGGTGGAATTCACGGATACCTCTGCCGATTCCTGCAGTCTGGTGACGCTACCTTCCAGCACATCGCCGTCTGGACCCTTCTCCAGCTCTTCGAATCCGAGGACAAGACCCTTATTGGCCTCATTGGAAAGGCGGAGGACATCATCGAGCACATCCGAAGCATTGCAAACCGACAAATTGAAGCCGACAATGAATTCGAGGATGAGGATGAGGGTGAAGTTGTCAACCTAGCTCAACGTTGCCTGGAACTCCTGGGACAGAGCATGTCCAAGGCTCACATCGAGGGCTAACTATATTCGTGGCTATTCATCTCAAAAGCGGAAGCGTATGGGGTGTTGGGTGATATGGTGTTTGGCGTCATGTAACATTCTAAGAATGATGTTTGGTTTTCAGGGGTGTCTCTTTATACGGATTGCATCGCCTGTCATGGGCTTTCAAGAATTGTTCTTATAACAATGGTGTTTGACGGTGTACGAGAGGGCTAGTGCTGCATTGAAGGACGGTATTCTTTCTCTTTGTTTGATGATTCATGTGGCAGATATCGCTAGATCACTTACTGGGCAGTTGATTTGGGGAGAGCAGATGTAATTAGACGAGAGGTGCAAGTTTCTATACCCAGATAAGAGATGATACATATTTACATTAGACTGCTCGTGATTAATCTAGGTCTTCAACCTTTTGTAGTCCATTTTTCATCCATTGACGTTCGTTCCATGGTAATATTTTGGCTATTGTGGTGCCAGAGATGAGAGCTAGTGGTAGTGGGCCAAAATGTCGTGAATCTCTTGATGCTGGGAGGTTGTCCCCTGAAATCCAGCAATGCCCTTCGGGGATCTGACAAGTTAGTGTGGTCAGGGATGAGGACGGAGTAAGTACCTGTATCATTAACTCTTCTCCTTGCTCTCCTGGCGTTCCAACGGAGACATAGTCCCCTGGCATGCCTGTCACTCGTTTCACTCCCCACTGGTTGTTGAAGATGGGGATGCGATAGACAACCAAATCACCAACAGAAACACCGCGTCCATAGCGACGCGTGTGATCACACAGAATCCAATCACCATCAACTGTGAATGTTGGAAGCATTGAAGGGCCTTGAGCTGGGCTGATGGTATAGCCGTATGTGATTCCAAGGTGCACGAGACAAGCGGCCTTGAGGAAGGATACTGTTGCCCGCACAGGACGGCGGGCGAAATGAAATGAAGCCATCGTGAGTGCCCTGACGGGCTGAGTTGAGTTGCACTATGTATACAACAAACAGAGCTTGGTGTTGAATCAGCCGTGGAAAGGGTCAAAGGGCACCTGATTGGATAAGTTGACAGCACCCCACAGTGACGTTTCTGCCAAAATCAACCGCCCAACATGAAGACGATCAGCCATTCATTGCATTCAACCATTGTTGACTGTCTACACTCTTTTACGGCGCGACGACAATCTTTTCAGGGCCTCGCCAGAATGAACAGCTTTGTGTGTCTTCAAAGCTCCCGTCGAGCCCTTTATAGGGTCTTCGTTCAGCATGAGGGTCTCCTCACACGACAGTTCCAACCACCACGCGCACTACCTATACAGAACCGCTTCTTCTCCGCGTCGCAATTGAGAGCGAAAAACAAGAAAGCAAGGAAACGCGAAGATGAAATCGAGGAAGATCCTTTCGCTGATGAGGGCCGAGACCGTGGTTTCGATCGACGATACACTACCCAAGAGGAGTTTGAAAAGTCTGGTCGCGATCGCCTCCCCCAGGATTTCGAGATTACGGACCCAAAAATCATGGTTCTCGATAATGGTGTATTCGATGGTCCTCTTCTCACAAAAAACGTGCTGAGCCGACTGCCCGAGACAGATTCACTTCGCATGATAACACCCTACATCCCAGGAGATCCAAAGAAGGACAAGCCAACGCAGTATGCTATTTGCAAGATTGTCAACAAGAAGGAAGAATACGAGCGTCAGCGTGAACTAGCCCAGCGCCGCCGCTTGTCCAAACAGACCACACCCAAGCTCAAGGAAGTCGAGATGAGCTGGGCCATCAGCGAGCATGACCTTGGGGTCAAGACACAGCAGCTGGTTGGGTTCCTCAGCAAGGGTATGAAGGTGGAACTGATCCTGGGCTTCAAGAAGAAGGGGCAGAAGAAGCGGACGTCGGAAGACACCGCAGAGGAAGTCTACGTCAAGGTGAACAAGCTGGTTGAGCAACTTGGCTCGAGAGAGTACAAGCCAAGAGATGGAGAGGTTGGCAAGACGATGAGGATTTACCTCGAGGGAATCGCAAAACAGGCCCGTGAAAAGCCACAGGTGGAAGCGGAATCACCAGAGGTGGACGCTCAGAAGGATGCGTAAATGCTTGATATAACATCATATACTGGGTATCTGCCAGTCAAGTCTATAGCCGAATAAAGAAAGTCATCAGTCCGGTTGTCGTCTCCCGGATATTGAGCCCATTTTAGACACCAAACTCCAAGTCCAGTCCAAGAACTAAAGGATCTCATCACCATCCTCGTCAGCAGGTAGAGGTACCGCCGCAGGGATGTTGGTCTCTGCAACAGGTGCTGTCTCCTCCGCAACATCCATATCCTCGTCCATATCGACTCCACGCCCCTTCACCTCAGCATCGCTCTCCGCACTCTCAGCCTCCTCAGCCTCTTCAGCAGCCCTGTTAATCTCATCCCAATTCTTGCTCCTCTGCTGAATATTCCTCCCCCGGCCCTTACTCTTCTCAACCTTATTCTTGGTCCGCTCCACAACAGCAGCAGCCATCTCAAGACCCTTCTCATGGCGTTTTCTAGCCTTGGCAGACATCTTTTCTTTGCGACCACGCTTGGCCTTCTTGGTGATACCAGCGGAGTGGTGCGCTGCTAGAACGGAGGGTCGCTGGGTAGCATCGCGGGGAGGCTTGACTTCTTTTAGGGACTTGTCGGTGTCGATGTCGATGTCTGTTGCGCGACGAGCGGCGCGGGAGTGGATTGAGGGTGCTGGAAATGTTAGATTGGAGTTTAGATGGGGGACAGATGCCGTACCCTTCTTTTTAGCCATTTTTGTTGGTGTTTGAGTGTGATGTTGGTTGAATCTGCAACTTCGGCTTGGTGGGGGATGGAAATTTTGATACCCCACAAAGATAAGCTCACCGAGACTCACCGAGCTCACCGGGCACGGCAGAGACAGGCATCTTGGAAGAGTGTTGGTATTATGTCAACCGTACTGCCTGTGTAATTTGAGGCTCTTGAAGCAGATAAACTGCCTGAATTATGAGTATTTACGGGAATTGTGACTGATTCATGGAATAAGTTAGGTAAAGGCCTCGCACGACCGTGTCAGGTTATTGCAGCTCTTGCACTTGTACCCCATGAATGTCTCAACTTCCCTCGTGCACCAGCATCATCTCATTCCATCAATATTTCACCTACAACAGAACCTCAAAGTACTCAAGCTCAATTAACGCGATCCAATCCTTCAAAAAGACTCCGTGGCCGTGAATATGCAAGTGTCTGTCTAGAGTTCGCTAATTGCCAACGTCCCACCGTCTCCAGCAGACGCATTAGCAATGCTTCCCATCACGACCTGCTTCGTTGCAGGACTGCAATACCTGATACATCCTTTAAAGCTTGTATGTTGATGAGGCCAAAGCCAGCGTGGTACTGACGCGTCCAGGGAACCATTCAAGAAACCATCAACCCTGACGCCCTAATCCCAATCACGCTCCTGTCAACTGAAGAAATCTTTGGCGACCTCGAAGGGATTCTAGATCTGTTCGATTCAATTGATGATGTATTTGTTCCCGACTTTGGCTCCATTCTTGTCGAAAAGAGTGGCGACAACAGCAGTCAGGTTCATGTCGATACGCGACAGATCTATCACATGGACCAAATCAAGGCTCTAGATGGCTTTTCTGAGTTACCTTCTGGTCCCTACTTTCTATACGGTCCGAATCTCTACCAAGCCTGGCGTCTGTATGATGATGAGTCCGGAGCTTTCACTTCTGGTGTGATACCTGATGATCTGTACCAACCAGACGAGTATGTTGTGTCTCCCGTGCAAGCCGTAGCTGACAATACAGATTCCAACCCCTGACCTCTTCGTCTGTTTACGGGGACTCAGTTACAGTTCCTGTGCCATCAAGACTCTACCATTCTCAACCTTCTGCCAAGAAACCCCTGTCGGGTGTCCGTGTTTCTATAAGTGACACGATATCGTTAAAAGGAACCTACACAGCCTTTTCGAGTCGGGCATGGAAATCGCTCTACGAAAACTCCTCGAGCTCTACAGCTGAGTATGCACAAAGTCTAATTGACCAAGGAGCCGTCATCATCGGAAAAACAAAGACATCGCATCTTGGTACAGGTGCAGAATGGGTTGACCAACAAGCTCCTTGGAGTGCAAGAGGTGATGGATATGAAAGGATGAAGGGTGGCTCTGTCGGTGCTGCTGCTGCCTCGGTCGGATACCCATGGATTGACTACAGCATTGGCGTTGATGGTAAGTTGGGTCATCGCGAGAAGCCAAGGCTGACTTTGTACAGATGGTAGAGTGATGTCCGAGGGCGGCGTATACTCCATGAGTCAGCCTGGAAATCTATCTACCGACATAGCTGCAGCCTCAAAGTGAGCAGTTTGATCTACTGCTGAGCTACACTGACCACCCCAGGTTTGACAAAACTCGAATCTTTAGTCGAAGCCTCAAGGGACTCCTAAATTTCGCGGAAAACGCCAAGGCTGAGGCTTCTGAAGCTTCCTCCCCAAGACTCATCGTACCAGAAGACGTGTCATCACCCGAAAAGTCACAGAAATCAGCCATAGCGACTTTTGTATCAATTCTGCAGGATCTCTTGGACACGAAAGCCGAGTACGTCAATGTGGGCAAGATTTGGGAAGAAAGTCCTCCCTCTGAAGCGTCGAATGAGGGAATGCAAGCATACATGGAAAAGGTTAGTTCACCTAGACAGTAAAAACTTGACTGACAATTTAGGCACCTTTCCGGTCATGGTGTTATGATTACTACCATTCCTTTGACACTTTCCGAGACGATTATAAGCAAAAGTTTGACAAGAAGTTGTTTGTCGAGGCTACACCGCAATTCTTCTGGTATGACCGTACATTGCGCAGTCATTCAGTCAACTGACCTCCCAGGAACGAATGCAAGTCGGTGACAGAAGAGGAGAACCGCCAAGATACAGAACGTCTGGATGTATACCGAAAATGGTTCCTCGAGAATATCGTGCAAGACTCTACCCCCAATGCCAAGGGAGACGCAGTCGTGATCCTTCCATGTGGAAATGCTCAAGTTGAACATCGGAACGATCCTGTGGCGTATGTACATTTCCCTGTGTTGATACCTGGCTGACGGCATATTAGTCCACCAACCATTTACAAAGGCATCGACTCTGCAACACTGGCACCGATATTGGGGGTTTCTGTATTATCATTTCCATGTAAGTTGAGTGTATTGGCTTTAGGCGGCTACTAACCAAACCAGTCACCCAGATACCCTACAAGTCTGACATTTCTGGAGAGACAGAGTACCAGCCAGTCTGCATCTCGGTTCTCATCCACGGAAATGAAAAATCAACCATTCAATTGATCAAAAAGGCTTTAGAGACAGGGCATATTCCCACCAAAGTTAACGCCGGACGGTTCACGTTTCCAGTCAAGAAGTCGGATCATGTCAACAATCGCCTTCAAGCTCCCTTGTCGGGTCAGAATGTGTCGGACGAGCTGTAACCAGTGAGAGGTGCCTCCCCCAAAGTCACGCCATGCCTACTTCCACCACTCTGACCTGAATACAAGGCTGTTGGTTGAGATCTCCCCACACGAAAACATGCAATAATTTCCCCACGATGTTCTGTGGATACGAGATTGGGGCCCCGGATGTTATTACCGGTATTTGTGTATCCCGGTACCGGTTTATGCAGGCTCCCATTTGGACATGTATTGCACTCCTATGAAGCAAATTGGATACATTCACCTTGCGTCGATTCTTGTTAGTGATTTGATGCAAACATCTCCACATGGAAACATAAACCGGGGCTGATCCGGCTCGGAACCGTCATTTGACAGGGGTCGTCGTCAAGCTCACGGGCCGGAGACTGGGGTATCACTGCCGTGGGGGCTGTCGAACCAGACGAGGCGAGCGAGTGGAGGTGAACGTGCGGTGCGGCTGAGTGTTATCGATCGCTCCACTTACTGAGACACATTGATCTGATCAGGCACACATATCTGACTCCCTAACATTTTGGGCAATCTAGTGTGCTCTCTCTCATACTTTCTTTTTGTAAGACAGTCAACCATCAAAATGGCGGAACCAACCAATACACCCGTGCCAGCTTCTACACCGCGGGCTACATCTCCTGCTCCTCAACTTCCCTTCATCTCTCAAGGATCTCTTTCAATACGGTCATCCATGACATCCTCAAAACCCAAGGTTCTTCATATTGGAGACCCTATCAAATACAACCCTGAAACATATCTCCGCTTCAGTATTCAGTGTGAGGTCATCAGACCGCCTATTGAAGAGCGGCAGCGACCAGAGTTCATCAAGGCCCTCAAGGAAAAGAGATGGGGTGATTTTGATGCCATATTTCGGCCATTTTGGGGAACTGGAGGTGAAATGGGCAAATGGGATCAAGAGTTGATCAGTCTGCTGCCGCAGAGTGTCAAGGTATTTGCAAGTGCGGGTGCTGGCTTTGACTGGGCTGATACGAAGTTACTGGGAGAACGAGGTAAGTTGACACCACTGCCTACAGGCACTCGCTAATTGTAAAGGAATCATCTACTGCAATTCTGGTCTTGCAGCTGCTGAGGCTGTAGCCGACTTTGCCATTGTCGGAATCATTTCAACATTCCGGGTCCTCCCGTGGTGTATCTCCTCCGCCATGTCGGGCGATGAGGAGGCATTCAAGGAGAATCATCGCGATGCTACAATGCAGTCGTACAATCTTCGTGATCAGGCTTTGGGGATCATTGGCTTCGGCAACATTGGTCAACAAATTGCTGCTCGCGCGCGACATGGATTTGGGATGGACATTCACTACTATGATGTGCTTCCCAAGCCTGCTGCTGTCGTGGCTCCTGTCCGAGCTATCCACCATGAGACGCTTGAGAGTCTTCTTGGTCGATGCGACTGCGTTGTTCTCTGCACACCAGCTGGCGAAGGCACTCTGATCGACTCAAAGACTCTGCCATTCTTCAAGCGTGGATCGCGGTTTGTCAATATTGCACGAGGAAGTCTTGTTGACGAAGATGCACTGGCTGCTGCCCTTGGAGACGGTACACTATCAAGCGCGGCTCTCGATGTTCATGCAAACGAGCCAAGGATACACCCCGAACTGTTGGAGCTCGCTAAACAGGGCCGCGTGTTGGTGACATGCCATAATGCTGGTGGAACAGTCGACACCCACAAGGGGTTTGAAGAGCTGAGCATGAGAAACATCATGGCTGTTCTCAGCGGAGGAGAAGCCATCACTCCCGTGAACCTGGAATTTCTCAAAAAGTAGCGCAATACGGCGATAGAGGCTAGAAGCAGATAGCATAGAATCATGATAACGAATGCCTTAACCAATACATATACCAACTCCGGCTTAACAATACCCAACGCTAATCATACAGATACACTCACTCCTTGGGCTTCTTTCTAATCAGACCAGTGGAAAGTACATTTACAGTCTTGGACTCTTCTTTCGGCTTCTTCTTGACAAGGCCCTCTCTAAGGACATTAACCTTGTTTTGAGACTCGTCGACAGTTGAATCGGTTCGTTTTCTCTTGACAAGACCCGTGAGATTGTTTACACCGTTGTTGCCGTCGTGTGCCGTTTGAGTTGGCGTCTCGCGTGCACCGGATACAACAACGCCCCAGTTACCACCGCCTCCGCCTTCGCTCAGCCAGCGGCGTGTACTACCGACCGCTTTGTTGAGGGTGGCAAAGTCGAGGTGTAGCAGGAGATCTACAATGCGCTTGTAGGCTGCCTCATCAACGATTTTCTCGCCGCGTCCTTCGGGCGTCCATGAGTAATATGCTGTGTTTGCGGGCCGATCCAGCAGGTAATTGTGTTTGGCCCGTTTGATCTGGGGCTTTCGAGGGATGATCGGACCAGTGAGTTTCTTCTTCTTCTGCTTCTTCTTTGGCTTGGTGTCTGGCTGCTTCTTGCTGGGAAAGAGTTTTCGGGGCGTTGGCGTTATTTGAGTGATTCGTTGGGCTTTTGGTGTTGATGGTGGATTTGTCGATGGAAAAGACTCGTTTGCTGTTGGTTCTGGTTCCTTGTCGTCAAATACCAACCAGATAAATCCCGTCATGCGCCCACTGGAGCATTCTTGTCGGAAAGCCATCATTTCCCAAAACATGTCTAGAGTCTTGACACTCTTCCAGCTACCCTGCATCTTCATTGCCTGCGAACTCGCAGCCTCCTCATCAAGTTCATCTCGGAACCGTGATTTAGGATCGTCAGGAAAGTGTGGGATCAGACATCGCGGCGGTACCCAGTCAAATTCCCGATAATAGTGTGATATTCGTTCAAGCGGATGCGTAAACTCCCAAGCAGCGTCTGTTCTTCGAGGTGTCATTGCTCGAATCTCATTTGGCTCCAACCCCGGCACGACGATGTATCCCTTTGAACTCTTCCATGGTGCTTCTACCGATTTTGGCGCTGGTCCGAGAAGGGGATCGAGCACGCGACACCACCACTTGATAAGACCGCGGTCATCGAGGACATGTTTCCCCTTATTGTCGACACTTCCGGGAAATAGATACTGGTCTTGCGCGCGGGCGAATAAATTGACGATGAATTGTATATCCTTTCTTTTCCTCTTCTCAACGAGGAATCCAACAAACGTGGCGCATATCTCTCGAATAGGACTCGGTGTCCCCTTGGGAAGATTGAGAAGCGTCAGATAGCCCGTCGAATCAGCCTTTGACACAAACAACGTGGTCGATCGAGCAGTCGTATAGATAAAGACTTCAACACCTAGCACCAAAACCTGCTTGCCGTCTGCATCGATTGAAACAGCGAGGAAATGGTTCTCGCAGTACGTTCGCTCGGGCCGTTCGTTCGGTGGTGGAGAGTACAGAGGGTCGGTCTTTGTAGGGGGCGTTGAGATGTGGAGGATTGTAAAGTCGTGGCCTTTTGGGAGGACAGAGGCCAGACGTGATTTCAGGCCGTTGTCTGTCATGATGGTTGCTGATGGATGTTGGAGCTGGGATTGATTGTTTGGTATAAGTTGGGGTGGTCGCTAGGGCAGCGGTGGGGCGTTGATCTACAGGGGTTCCAACGCAGGGGTCTAGTGGAGTCTGTGATACCTGCCAGGTCCCGACTGTCGATATCCGTCCATGGATCGGGGATTATTCAGCTCTTTGACCTCATGGCTCCAAAATCATGGTATAATCTCAATACAAGATAGAAACATCATTCATTGCTCGTAATCGCTTAAACGCTTGCACTCAAATCTTGCACCAACTCTGAAGGTTTCGGATGATCACTCCTCCAACTCCCAACAGCCATAGCAACATACAAAAGATTCCATCTCGGGCCATCCGGAAAACAGACAAATTCAGCAATCATCATCTCAACCAAAGGCTTGTACTTGGTCAAAACCTCCTCCGACCCTCTCCCCTCTACGAGAGCCTGCAGCTCGTCAATCTCGGCTGGTTCGAGATACTTGCGCAAATGGTTCTCGACTTCCCCTGGAGTCTTCCACCATTCGGGCCCCTGTCCTTTCTCGACTAGTTCCTGTTCCATTTTTCGTCGTAGATCAGGCAGCACTGACTTCCACACCATTTCCGTTCCTGCGCGTGGGAGATCGATGAAGCCTTTGTGCTTGTACTCTAGTCGAGCCAGGGCCAGTGAGAGCAGGAATCTTCGATCGTTTAGGTGTTTTGAGTGGTTGAATAATCGATCCATGGGGTTTTGGGCTGGGAGCCCAGGTTTACCAATCATGTTGAGCTTGTACGTCTCCCATAGCGATACTGTATTTCTTGTACATGCCCAGTACAATGTGCCTGCAAATGTGTAGAGGCCGTCACCGAGATATTTGCCTGCATCTGATGGCGCTTCAAAAATACGGGCCAATCTGTCCGTGTTAGTCCAGAGTTGCTGCTCTAGACTTAGACGAGGAGGCGCGGTGTTTTGGCCCAGCGATTGAGCATGTATCATGATATCCGACGACAACAAACCTGAAAGATATGATAACCTCTCAGCTGAGATTGGATCAGTGTCTATTGAGCCAGAAGTTGTCAAGGCTCGACTTTCGCTCTCTTCTCCGAGAGTTTCTCTCGCTTCAGCCAGCGCCGCCTCAAGTTCCTGGTCCTTCCCACCACGCTTCAGCGCAACCTTCTCAATTCGTTTGAGAGCATTTCTCAACCTCTGATTCTCGTCTTTGAGAGTGTTGAACTTTGAGGCATGTCTTTTGCGATACTCGCGCTGCGCAACTCTGCTGCGCTCTCGCTTTGGCTGTTCATACATGTTAGGTGGTGTTTGGTAACAAAAGTTGCTGCTTGGTAATTGGGAGATCCACATACATCGGAATTGTCTCCATTTCCCGGAGGTGACATTTCAATGGCATGGGGAGTGTGATGACGATGTTGGAGGAATAACGTTGCTGACTTACCGAGAGAGGATCGATAACGTTATGAGGCGTTATGGTGGCTGGTGGGGTAGTCATGTAGCAAGGGTGAGGCGTCAGCGCATGAGTAATGTGTAACGCAACTCAACGTTGAGCTCACGATGCTCAGTGAAAGATGCTCATGAAAGGATTCACAAAGATGAAGGATGCTGGGCCAAAAATGTATATATTATATGAGAGGGTCGAGCAAAAGAAATGAAATCGCTCTCATTCAGTCACTATTCATTTACTGTTCAGCCACTGTTCATTCACTGTATATTCACTACTCATCCGCACATCTCATCCTCAATTAAGCGTCAAAATGGCATCTCCAGTCAAGACACTTCACAAGACTTCATATCCGTCCATCTCTTCCCTTCGTCCTGAGCTCTCCACCAAAGGAAAGAATGCTGTAATCACAGGTGGTGGCTCTGGTATTGGTGCCAGCATTGCCAGGTCATTTGCCAAATCAGGCATCACCAACTTGGCTCTCCTTGGCCGAACAGAAAAGACACTCCTCGAAAACAAAGCCTACATTGAAGAAAAATACCCCGAAACTAGAGTCTGGACTTATACAGTTGATATCGTCGACGCTGACTCAACTCAGTCTGTCCTCGAAACTTACACCACTGCAATCAATGGAAAGATCGACATTCTCATCGCCAACGCTGGATACATGCCCAAGACCGAACATGTAACCGTGGCAGATCCTGTCGACTGGTGGCTCACATTTGAGATCAACATCAAAGGCAACTTTAACCTCTTGCGTGCCTTTGACCCTCTCGCCACTCCCGGAGCCACAGTCATTCACGTATCCACAAGCGCAATGTACACAGAGTTCATGCCCGGATTTTCAGCCTATCGCGGCTCAAAGCTTGGAGCTTACAAAGTATTTGAATGGTACGCCAATGAGAACCGAGACAAGGTGGTTATACAGTTTCACCCCGGACTCATCATGGACACGGCCATCACTCGACCTCTCGTGGATGTCGTCAAGGACTATGGACTTGTTCCGGAGGATGTGTCGCTGCCGAGCGACTTTGCTGTTTGGGCTGCGAGCGATGAGGCCAAATTTTTGAGCGGGAGGTTTGTGGAGTGTATGTGGGATGTCGAGGAGCTCAAGGCGGCGAGGGATGAGATTAAGGAGTCATGGGAGAAGTTTACTGTTAGGTTGGTGATCTAAATGACTACGATGTGTCAACTGACTTTTTGCTTTCACGGGAGCGGGGCGAGATAAAATAGAGTACAAGGCTTTATTTTTAAAGTTTCGTTCTCATAAATATAAGCTTAAGGCAGCTAGTCGTTAGATATGGTAGAGAATTCAAGGGAGTTCATATTTCTCAATCGCTGCTTTCCCCTTTACTTGTTAATTTAATCAATCTCCATTGTCTATCAGTAAACAAGAGCTTCAGCATCACTAGAATAACAAAAAGGACTTTATTCTCAATTTATATTGTCTACTGTGTCAAAGAGCCATGGCTCCTCTAAAGACTACGTAAACACACCCTCTGTTGATCACCATGGATATGAGGTCTTATATTAAAAGCTCCTCAGAAGATGACCCTAAGGATCTATATAACCTTTTCTGCGAACTCTCACTCAAAAGAACTATTGATCCAGACAAGATACAACGACATATCTTGGACTCTATCTACCGCCTTGTCCATGGCTCTAATAACATTGAAGATGTCAGTCTTAACTTCAACACTACAGTCGAGCTTTATCGAGCCATTTTCGAAGGCTTAATAAGCGACCCATCTGATATCCTAGTGCTGGACGTGGAAGTCTATCGAGAGCTGGGCCAGCATCTTAAGGCAGCGCAATATCTCATTTGCTAAAACACAAAGAGCGATCTATCCGAGGATATTATCAAGGAAGCGCATCGCATCTTGATAAACGAGTTCAATTAGACTGAGGGCACATATGATACCAAGTACAGCAGCAAATATCGCACATCTCCCGTACAAGCAACGTCCCGTCACTACATGGACCCAACAAAATCCCCGCTGCGATGCACAGGATGATGGCCAGCTACAGATCTGATATCCTGGCTGCTGGAATGAAAGGAGAGATTGATCCTGTGGCGCTTGCAGCAAAGTACAGTCACATTTTCTTCAGTATCCATCCATTTCATACCGCCAACGGCCAGATGAGCCGCCTTATACTCAACGCCATACTCTTCAAGTGGGCTGGATGTCTCGCCCCTTTTGGTCAGGATGAGGAGGAGTGTGCAGAGTATCTTTCGATTACTGTTGAGGCGATGGATCTGGAGATTTCTGAGACTGAGAGTTGTCGTGGAGTGTCTGACGGCTGTAGACCGAAGCTTTATAAAAAGCTGGCTTCCTATGCCTTGAAGCATGCGGCGGCGGGTATGTTGCTGGTTTGCGAACCTCTGCAATTGGATGGGTGATGTACCATTTATTTCATTCTTTTCGTGTATGGGATACCTTTTGTAACATTCGAGCAGAATTGGAACAGTTTACATGATGGTTTTCAGAAAAGGGGGTCATGGATGTGACTTGGCATGAGCATCAAGAAACACATCCTCCACTGCCTATCATTATTAACACTGCCAGAACCCTTGGTCCCAGACACTATCAGGGATCGAACAGCCTCACACATCAAACACCATCACGCCCTCACTTTCGGCCGATCTGCCACTCTGCCCCTGGCACTGCCAACACCTGCCAGCCGCCACGCCAACACTCTACTCACACCTGAACCACCCCCAGCCATACCTTTATGTGTCAGAGACGCTGAACCCCTATCACCAGAAGTGGCGGCAGCTCGCTTTGGCCTAACGGTTTAACAAAGCGTGTACGACCGATCTCTCGCCGCTTTCCGGGACAGTTCGTGGGATCGAATCCGGTCTCCTTACTGCCTGGAAAGCTTGAGTTGCAGGATGGGAAACACCAGCAAGACAGAAAAAGGAAAAGACATATATGTAACGATGGAGTGGGATAAGTGGTGCCCGGAGCCTGCAACTCCGAGATTGATATTTTTGCAGTTTGTAGGTGATTTATTTAGTTTTAATACTGTAAATAAATCTCTAAAGGCCTTAGTAGCTTAAAGCATATTTGTTTTCTCTATAATTAGGTAAAGAAGCCTAGCTTAGTAATATTTAATAATAAGATTAATAGTAATAGTTATTTCTTTATACTTATTATTAATAATACTTTTATTTTTTCTTTTTTATTTTCTTACTTTTAGTTATATTCTTTATATTTATCTTTTTCTTTTTTTACTTTATTAAGTTCCCTTTTTCTTTACCTTTATCTACTTCCTTATTTACTTTTTCTTTTATTTTCTCTTTAATAGACTATTTACTTTTTTCTTTTTTTTTTTCTTTTTCTTTTTTTTCTTTTTCTTTTTTCTCTTCCTCCTCTTCTTCTTTATCTTCCTCCTCTACCTCTTTCTCTTCTTTATCTACCTTCTTATCTACCTGCTTACTACTGTCAGCCTCTTTATCTCTCTCCTCATCCTTGTCTCTCTCCTTATCCTCATCTCTCTCCTTATCCTCATCTCTCTCCTCATCCTCATCTCTCTCCTCATCCTCATCTCTCTCCTCATTTTCCTGTTCTCTAACCACTCTCGCCATCTCTGACAATCTGGGTCTGTCCGGATCCTGGAGCCAGGCAACACAAACTTTCATAGGACTCTCGGCCGTCTTGACATGGTAGTCATATCCGTCATGAGACCCACGGCACTGGAGCATAGGCTCAGCCACAAAATTAACAAGTCTTTCCTTGCCACTCTCGTATATTTCGTCCATAGCTTGTCCCTCGATTCCTTCAAGCTCAGGCTCATAAGGAAAACCACAGGTTTGATGAGTCGTGGGGTGATGAAAGACGATGGAAAAGAAGGTCAGATTGGCGCCAAGGTAGAACTCCGTGGCGGCCACTTCATCTTCAAGATTCTTTAGCACTATCGAGAGTGTGCCATCGCGCTTCTCTGGGAAGTATCGGCCGAGTGCTTTGGAAAGTATTGGGACAACGCACGTTGGATCAATCCTTCGACGCTTGCTTGGTGAGTCTTCAAGTGCCATGTAGAACTCCATCGTGGCATGTCTCCAGTGCGGATACTTGTAAGACGCAATTCCGTTATTGTATGGGAAGTTGTGTTCTATTGGTCGTAACGTTAGTGCTGTGTCATTCTAGGAGCTGGGGATCTCATTCATCTCGTGCTTCGTACCTTGTAAGTAGTTCTCCAGGGCTTCTTGATACTCCCAGTAAGGCGAGGTCCAGATTATATCCTTGCTTTTCTTGGAAAAGAAGTTCTCATCTATAATCTCCCAGATCCATCGCTGAAATACACACGGGGGCATACCGTATACATCAAAAAGCTCTTCTACATTAGGCGCAAAGCTAATGAACTTCTGCTGGACAGCCTCGTCGAGGGCATCCCAGATGATGCCCTTTAAGTCCATTTTGTGTACAAGAGACCCAATGCTTCTAGAAAGTTGGTTCCAGTAGCGTACTGCATCAGAGTCATGGTGGTCAAGAGCCAACATCCAATGAAGATATTCTTTACTCTCGGTAACCTTTCTCGTGTGTCCGCCAAGTTCTTCGCGTCGCTTCTCAATACACTGCTTCTCTAGCTCGGCCTTGATATATCTTAGCCTTTGGGCTGACGGTCAATATCAATGTGGATGGTGACATACCCGAAGAATAGCTGGATCAGTCACAGGAGTCCCTTCATTTCGATCATCGCCGACTGGGTGTTCTTCAGGAGCATGTCCTTCCGGCATCTCGCTCTGGCTCCCAGCAGTCTTTCTTCTCTTATCAGGATGATCTTTGTTCAAAGCTTCGGGGCTTTCGGTGATTTTGCGAGGGCCTTGTTCGGTTTGATGGAGAGCCTGGATTCGTTTGGATCTTCGTGGAGTGGTCATGTTGAGAGAAATAGCCCACCACCTTATGGTGAGATATGATCAAACTTTCAGTTGCCATGGAATGGAAGTCTCTGGAATTATGTACTCATACTTGTCACAATTTTGTGCGCAGCCGAGTACGAACCCGAGTCCAAAGCCCCCCCTCCCAGTTGACAGTAAGACAAAGAAACAAGCCAAGGACCGATGAACAAAGCAGTTTTCCGTGTGCTACAGACGGCTGAAACATGAATTTTCGTGGGTGGCTGAGCAAACAGTGCACTTATTGACTGTATTGGTTGGGTCGCATGGGGAGGGAGTAGATGAGACTGGCTTAAACAAGAAGCCCGCCGATCAACCACCGAGCCTTACATTGCTATTGCATCTTTCGCCCTAGGATTACTGAGACAAAAACTAAAGGTAAAATCATCAGCTTCATAATGAATCGCGTCGAAAGGATCAGCCTACATGTCGGTGGGTGTTTGATTTGATGAATTGAAATGAGTCCAGACTGCATTGATGCTAGCTACTACTATGCTGGGCTATCTTGGACAAAGAAACTCGAGGTTCTCTTTGTTCATTCTGCCCCGTGCCATCCAAACTTCGGACTTTCAACTCTCCGTGGCAATTTGTGGAGAGGCATCTGCAGTATGTCACTGACCTAGAGTATCCTCCCGTTAGCTATGCCGGACCGAAGTAGGGCGTCAGCTCCGAAGGATGTCATAGACTTGGGGGAGATCTCGGTTTTGGACCAGTACAAGGATACTTACGGACTGTTTTTTCTGCTTTGTGCCACGACGGAGGACACCATGACGGAACAATGCTGCACTTTTCCTTCGGCGTGGGCAATCAGATTCATCACTAGACAGTAGATAGTCGGTCTAGAATGTGATATATCGGATAATGGCAGATACAAATCATAGTGTCCGTGAATCCTGGAGATCCCAGGCCCATTTGGTTGCCCACGCTTGGTGTTGTCCAAACTGCCCTGCTACCTCCCAAACCAAATACATACCCTCACGAACTCGTCCTTCGATCAAACCTCCATCGTCAGAGCTCATTATATTCATTACTTGAATTCAAACAGCATGGCTTCTTCTAGTATGACTCCCCAGGAACAACGAACTGACCGCCGAACTGTACTTGCCGGTATAGATTTTGGAACTACGTGAGTTTGATGAGTGCCCTCTCCCGAGTTATTCACTTCTTAGAGGCTTCTCTTGCTGACGCAGTTACAGCTTTTCCGCGATATGTTACGCGTTCCCTGAAGCAGATGGCCAGTTCCATAGTGGCCGTTGTCAAACCTATCAATCAAGTCTTTACGGGTCCAAAGGGGTAAAGATCCCTACAAGATACCCAAAGGGGATATACAATGGCCCGGGGTACGACGAAGGATGGCTCGAGTGGTTTAAGCTTTCAATCCCACATAACGATGACCTGCCCAAGGATGTCCGAGTATCCGATAAACTCGACAGATTGACAAAAGAACGCGAAGCAATGAATATCAGTGCTGTCGAAGCCTGTTCGAAATATCTCGGAGACCTCTGGAAACAGTGTCACGAGAAATTGGACAAGGATGCAAACTTCGAGATTACCGTGACGGTCCCAGCCATCTGGCCCGAAGACGCCCGTGAGAGGCTTCTTCGAGCTCTTCGCTCCCGCTCCGCGAATATTCTCGGTACAAACGTTCGCCTGGCACAGAACTTTGTCACGGAGTCAGAAGCCGCTGCCATCGCTCTCTTGTCGGCTTCGGCTAATCCGGGCAGCTTGGAGGTAGGGGAAGCAAATCCTCCCATGATGCGCGTATCTAAACCGTCTGCCAGGGTTTGAACTTTAAGGCAAATGACACAGTTATCATTTGTGACTGCGGCGGAGGAACGACCGTAAGTGAATTGACTGCTCCAATATCCGTCTCTCGTCTTGACACTTATCTCCTCGGCAGGACTTGATCTCCTATCAAGTGCGATCTATGGAACCCCTCGCCGTGCGGGAGATTTCTCCCAGCAAATGTATTTAGGCTGGAGCTGCTCTCCTGGATGACGGCTTCATCAAGTTACTCAGGGCGAAGACTCAGGCGGAGCGTCCAAAGAATGTACTCAAAGATCTCACTGACAAAGACTACAACAAGTTTGCGGACCGGGTCTGGCACAATGAGATGAAAATAGAGCACTCCGTCGACAAAGAATGCCAGACCTTCGACCTTCCTCACAAGTTCATTGGGAAACTGGTCGGTCAAAGCACGATGGAGTTTACCGGGTAGGTAATATACGGGTGTTCCCTTTTTATTCTTCCTTGGCCAAAAACAGCAGCTGATGAGCGCTTCAGAGCCGAGATCCATGGGGTATTCGACCCCGTCGTGAACAAGATTGCAAACCTCATAGAATCAGAAATGGCTATAGTCAGGGAAGAGACCGGGGGACAGGCTACAGTGAGTAGTCTCCAGGCCGGAGAGAGGTAAAACTTGCTAATGTTGGGGTTTCCAGCATGTCGTTATAGCTGGAGGGTTTGGTCGTAACTCCTATCTCCACCGCAAGATAGAAGACAAGGTCAGAAGCGTGTCTCCCTCGACCCATACCAATCAGTACAAGGACGACACAGGGTTAGTTCTCTCGTTCGCTCCTCGCGCTTCAGACTGACCACTTTCTTTAGATGGACTTCGGTGGCTCGAGGTGCCGTACTGCATGCCATTCAGAGAAAGAGCCAGTCAGCACCCTCGATCGAAGCTCGAGCCTCAGGAGAAAGCTACGGCGTAGGCATTGGTAATGGCGGAACTATCCATTGGCTTGTCCGCTGGGTTGGTATCTCCTTTATGCGTGCGCTGGTGGAACCTTTGGCTGACTATCTACTCCCCGGGGTGATGAACTCTCTGCCGAGGGCTTGAACCCAAGACCTGTTCCTCCAGAGTCAGTGCGTCATTCTCCAGACGGCCGCTGTTTTCTGGATTGGTATCGGGTCAAGGGGCCAAGTGCGAAAGCAGAGATTGTACGCCCCCTGTACTATCGGAACGCCGTGGGTGGTGAGTCAGGCGACTTACGGTTCGATTTCAACTGGGACGGTACCAAGATGCATTACGTTCTTTGTCAAGGGAACCAGCAACTTACATGGACTCTCGGTGAAGAATATGATGCTTGATGGGTACTGGGAAGAATGCTAGACGCTGTATCTCAAGGTTTCGTGTTGTGGAATTGCTCTAGCTGGTTCGGCCCTTAGTGGTCAGGTAGCAGGATCGCCCATGCGGAGGAAGAGGGCATCACAGTTCCCTCATTTCTAGATATCAGAGCATTCATAAAGCCTGCAGAAGATCCTACTGCCCAGGTCATCCTGAGTCTTCGTAAACACGTGTCCAAGGATGCTTGCGCTGTACAACCTGGCCTTGGGGAGCAAGGAAACTCATGACGAGAGACAAAGGTGCCCGGATATCCAATCTAGAGTCACCTACCTTAGTAGTCAGCTAAATCTATACGTAGGTACTTGAGTTGTTCGAAAATTTCCAAGCTTTTTTTGGCACTCACAATACTATCCGGTGTTGATCGGCATCTCTAGTGTGGCGCTGACTTATCAAGCCACACTATCCAAAAGCTCAGCTCCATCTCAGCCTCGTCAAGCTTCACATTCACGCAACCCAATAAATATACATTACAGTTCTCCGACACAGTCCCAAACCACACACACTGCCCTCTGAATCACGCCACCCAAGTCAGCGCCTTCTTGCGCAATTCATAGCGCCATGGCTACCGATACCCCCAAACTGCTCTGGAATCCTGATAATGTCAAGGATGTCGCAGAGTCGGTCGGCATCAGCGCTCTCAACGAAGAAGCGCTCAAGTGCTTGGCACAGGACGTCGAATACCGGATCGGCCAGGTCATCGTAGAATCTCTGCGCTTCATGCGCGCCGCCCGCAGGACAACCCTCACCGTAAACGATATCTCCCTCGCCCTCAGGGCCCTCGACGTAGAGCCCCTCTATGGCTACGACTCAACGCGTCCGCTACGATATGGCGAGGCCAGTCTTGGACCTGGCCAGCCGCTGTTCTACATTGAGGATGAGGAGGTCGATTTTGAAAAGCTAATCAATGCGCCTCTGCCCAAGGTGCCGCGCGACATGGGTTTTACAGGTACGTTTTCCGGTCCGCGCACGATTCCATGCTGACGTCTTCAGCGCACTGGCTCGCCATCGAGGGTGTCCAGCCTTCCATCCCTCAGAACCCCACGACCTCGGAATCTCGATCGCAGGAACTCCTTCCCAAGGGGCCTGGTGCGAACCCTGCCTTGTCCGCCCTGGCAGGCAATGACAATGTCTCCATGAAACCATCTGTTAAGCACATTGTGAGCAAGGAGCTCATACTCTACTTTGATAAGATCCAGGCTGCTGTTCTCGACGACAATCCTGACGAAGAAGTGGTACGCCTGCGGCAAGCCGCTCTCGGTTCCGTGAGAGACGACCCTGGACTGCACCAGCTCATCCCATACTTCATCACCTTTATCATGGACCGAGTAACACACCATCTCGATGACACCTTCACTCTAAAGCAGATGATGGAGCTGACGAATGCTCTCATCGAGAACAAGAGCCTTTTCCTGGATCCCTACGCCAGTCCCCTGTCAGCGCCCGCTCTTACTTGTCTGATGGCGAGGAAATTGGGCACTGATGAAGGAACGGATGCTCTCAAGGAGCAGTATGATCTTCGACAGCTGGCTGCATCTCTGGTTGGACGAATTGCGCGCAAATACTCTGCTTCCAACACACTCCTGCGACCCAAGTTGACGAGGACATGCCTCAAATACTTTCTCGACCCTACTAAACCCCCTGCGGTGCTCTACGGTGCCATTCACGGTCTGTTGGAAGCAGGAGGTCCAGAGGCAATCCGCGTGCTGGTGCTACGCAACTTGCAGACTTTTGACTCGGGGATCCTACAGCCTCTGAAGGAAAAGGCAGAGGGCACAATGGACTACGAGATGCTGGTTCAGGGCATAGTACAAGCTGTGGCTTCGCTGGCAGATCACGTCGAATCAGACACCAACGGAGTAAATGGTACAGCAAACGTCGAGACAGAGATATCCGAACTCAAGGACTTTATTGGGCCCATCATTGGGGAAAAGATTGCCTCTGCGGGTAATCGGAGATTGATCAGGACAATCCTGGATGCTCGATTCTTGGATTAGATATTTGGCACGTAATATTCACGACAGGCGAATGGCGTTTGGTTGCGAATACCTCACGAGGTGTTGGTTAGAACAGGCTCAAGCATTTAAAGGCGCTTGTGTACAGATAATAAAATTCTTTGCTCAAAGTCAGGAATGCCCTCAGGCTAATACTCGTACACGAGTTTCTCGTCCTTGCCGTACTCCTTTCCTATCCATTGTATCATCCACTGCGAACCATGCCATCTATATCCCTCCGTCTTCTGTTCAATTTTGGTATTCTACAGGAAAGCAACCAGGCCAATGGCGCCGAGGAAACTGGCAGCCCAGATGTACTTGTCGGCCTGGACAATAGTCGTCTTGGCGAAACCCTTGCCAGCGTCGTACAGGAGGTGCTTGAAGCCGCTGATGGCGTGGTAGACAAAGGGGAAGCCCAGCGTGAACTTGATGCCGCCCTTGATGGCGAGGGGTAGGCCGGCGGCGAAGCTGGCGATGCTTGCGCTCTCGAGGTGGAGTCCGACAAGAGGAGCGACGAGGTAGGCGAGGGAGAAGCCGTACATGGTCGCGGAGAGGGTGCAGCCGGTGATTCGGTTCCAGGCGGAGCTACCGAACCATGTCTGCTCGATCTTGTAGATGGCCAGATGGGGAGAGACGGGACGGTTGAGGCGCTGGTTGACGAGGATCTGGTGGCCGTCTTGCTGCGAGACCTTGGTAGAGCCGACAGCGCTGCGGAATGTCAGATGGGTGAAGCTCGATTGAAGCTAGAAACGCACCGTAGGGGGGAAGAGGTAGAGATTCCAGCAGCTAGAGCAGCCTTGGGGATGTTCTGGGCGAAGAAGGGCTTGGTCGCGCCTACAGAGCTATTAGATATCGGGATGTCGAGGCTCGGGTTGCCAAAGTACCTTGACGAAGAGCGGCGACGCCAACACGTTGAGCGAGCATCGTGGCGGATTGTGAGAATCTATCGGTTTCGAAGAGAAAAGGTTCAGCCAAGTTCCGGTCAACGATATCGTCAGCGTCGATGCTTCAAGGGCGAGAATCCGTACGGTATCTGGAGTATCAATGATGATGGCTTCCTATTCTCGAGACATCGGAACGGGCCTCCTCGGCTTCTCGGTCCAATCAGCCAATGGGATGATGTCAATTCCTCATCTCGGAACGCACGTGACCCAGTCTCACGTGCAGAATCTGAATGACTAAGCAGAATCGTGAGTTTTGTTATCGCGAATTTTTTGCGTCGCGGTTCAGTTTTTCCTTTCTTCTTCAGATAGACAAGAACGTTCGCCGCACGCTGTCTAGTGTAGAGAGTGGACAGCATTGTAGGCAGGGTCTTTGGACTCGAGAACAGTTCTTAGAAGAATATTGGGAAATTGGATCCGTCGTTAATCTCGACACCTAGTTTTCCCGTCTAGGTGTCGTTTCATTTTTGAGATCTACATTCTGATGCATGTGTGCTTGTGATTTGACCTTTGAAGGCGAGCTCGAGTAGTGTTCCCGTGATAAAGACTTGGCCTATAATAACTGTGGTTGACCTGAGGTGCTCAACGTGAAGGTCAATTGGATAGGGCTATAGTGTATTGCTGAACACTGAACAACGATGGCATCGCGTCGAATAGGTAACGACTGTCTTTGATGTCGTCTCCAAGGTGTAAAGACATACGCTACCCAGTTGTCAGGAGTTGGAGTTTGTGTAACTGAACTGCGCAAGGACTCGCCATCCTGTTAGATGATTACTGTTCCCTTCAAGAAGCATGTTCCCTTCAAGAAGCATGCTTGTTATCTTCATAGCCTCTCCAGTTCACCGCTGAGACGTTCAGCCAGCACCAGAACAAAGAAAACGAAACTGACGTCAGACTATGAAGAGACTGAATGTTCCGTGGCAGATGCTATAACAAAGCCTTGTTCTTGGAACTGTATATACAGCATCACCATGTTCACTGCTCACACATACTCATAAGCCCCTATATATCTCCCTACTCCTCGCCAACCCCAGCCCATCCGCCAAGTTCAGAAAGGCCAGAAACTCACCATCAGGTATGTTCGTTTCTATCGCAATCAAAATGGCTTCCCCTAGTACTCTCATGACCGTCACCTCGCCCACCACAACGCTCGATGCCCTGACACAGCACGACCACGGCAAACCCAGCCACTCTGACAAGATAGCCATCATTGGGTTGACAGTCGGCATGGCGCTTCTTTTTCTGCTGTTTGTTGCTCCGTGCTGTTGCTTGCAGTATCTGGCTCATCGGCAGCAGAAGAGGGAGCAGAACAAAGAGGCTCGGAAGCGTGGTACAGTCGCCGGACGACGACATGCGGCTGCCGGGAATAGGTCAGCTGAGGCACAGGTTTAGGTAAGTTATGGTGAGTGCTGGTGATATTCAGGTAGGTTAGATAAGAGAGATTGAGACTGTTTGGGAATGGCACAAGTGAACGTGGCTGTCAGTGCCAGCCAGCGAGGAATAACCTGACATGTTTGCAGACTCGGGCATACATTATCAACCTCGAACGGCTACATGATGTTGATTTGATGGAAAAGCTTATTATCTTCTTCACTTGTCGTTTGCTACTCATGAATATACAAAAACATTGTTCTCCCTTGTACATCGATCCGTGCCGTGTTCAGTTTATGTCATTCTCGTCCCCCAAACCTCCAACTCGCATTCATCCCTTGATGAACATCTTAAGTCATCCAGACTGCAGTCAAGAATCATTTGCAGACACTCACTGACAGCATCAAGTCCTTGGTAAGTCATCCCCCTATCTCATACCACAACTAACATCTCAGTCAACCGCAACAATGACAAACACCATCCACCGCCGCATGAGCGACACCAGTGTAGTCATCGCGATCGCCATCAGCTGCACCGCCATCGTCGTCATCTTCCTTGCAGCAGTTTCTTTCTGCAACTGGCGCTCTCGTCCCAAATCACCTACTGGTGCCCGTGGCCGCGACCATGGCGATTCGGATGCCAATTCTGACGTCGAACTGGATGCCATGCCTGATGGTGCTCTGAATCATCCTCTTTTGCGGGGGAGCAATGGTGCGGGACATGTTTACCCGGTCTTTGAAGCGACTCGAGAGAGTCAGACTCATGCTCAGAACTGAGGGTCTCTGTGGTAGGGTTGGGCAGACGGAAGATCAGGGACTGGCTGCGAGGGAAAGGAATGGGCTCAGACACTCTGATAATAACAAGACTCTAAAATGCTGTGGTTCATGACTTGTGACTTGACAAAATATATTGATACATTGCTCCCTGGTATCCATCCCTACCAACGCCGCTCTATAAATCCAACATGCACCCTACTCCGTGGAGATTCCCAGCTCATTATCATTCCAGCACCAAACTTTTCGTAAGTACAATCTCATAACCCTACCCCATATTGCCCATTGGGAAATTGCCGAATAACGAAACAGGCATCTGACTCTGCTGCTGCTGTGGCGGTTGGTTCATGTTCCCCCATAAATCCCAATTCAGCGTCGACACATCCAAATAGTTACCCAAAAATGGATCAAGATCGGTCATTTGTTGTGAGTTTTGCGGAGGATGGGCGACAGGTTGTTGCGGTGAAGGTTCGGAAGTTCTGTTCTCGCTCTTGACGACGTCTCGGAGGCGATAGATAAAGTTTGGTGTCTCGAGGGGCTGGCCAGCTGCTCTGAAGGCTTGCTCTCGGTTCTTCCAAGCTTTCAGGACTGTCTGGGCTTGGATGTAGTATGTCTTTTGGGAGATGTCGAGGAGTTCGTTGTGGTAGTGGTAGATCTTCTGGACCATGTTCCATGCGCGGTCGGCGAGGGAACCAGTCGGTCGTTGGCAGAGCTGCTTGGTCATGACTGTAAAGATATCAATCTGGAAATGAAACTTGAGGAACCAGAGGAAACCGGTTTGGTCCATCACGCCATAAGCATCTGTGCTGTGCTCATTGTTCATCAACACAATCTTGAAGAGGTTATCCTTCTTGTCGAGAATTTCTGTTCCCCATTCTGGTTGCTCCTTCATGGGGACTAGTATCTCCCTCATCTTGCTGCAGATCATCGGACGAATGCTGAGTGCGGCGATGTGTACGTTTCCAGCCGTTGGATCGATGTAACGAGCTTCGACTTCAAGCAAATTCTGCTCCAAATTGTCCACCAAATCTCGGTACTGTTGGATACTCGGTAGAATGGCAGGATCCTGGCCTTCAAAGTCGTGTCCCATGACGGCGGCTTCTAATCCGGGGGTTCCGTGGAGTGATTCGGCGTTGACGAGAAACTTTGCGATCTGGTAGCCGATTAGACAGAAAGCCATTTCAGTTGGACCCTCGCGGGGTAGAACGGGTTCGATTGATCCTGGGAAAAGGTCGGCATCGTTAACGTTTTGTGGCATCTTGGTGTCCCAGCTGCTTGGGAGAAGCGAGTGGCTCAAGCCAGAAACTAGAGCATTCTTGGCATCCTGGAGGATGATCTGCCACCACATACGTCGTCGCATTTCGGTCTCAAAGGCGTTCAGTCCCAGGTAGTCGCCGTCACGGTGGTAGCCCATCTTTTGCGCGATTCGCACTACCATTCCACTGAGAATCCAGGCCGCATGCCGATCATATCGGTTCTGGAGAGATAACTGGAATCGTCAGCAATAGTTACCCAGGGGTATGGTTGACTTACCAAGTAAAGCAGCAATGCCTGCAGAGCCACCATGTCGTAATTTTTGAGAAAGTTAAACTTTGTGAGTGCCACTTTGGTTCCAATAGTGTACCTTCGGAGAGCTTCATCCCGAGATGTTCCCAGCATCTGAAGACACTCAGCCTCGGTGAGGGATACTGTGGCCATGGTAAAGATGGCGAATAGGAGAGCCTGGTAGTTGAGTGGGATCTTGTTGATATCGGTAGCCATCTCCAAGGCGAATGGTTGCACTGATGGCACGTGGATGATCTTGGTCAGAGGATTGACGCGATCGACAAATAACTGCCAGAGCCTAAAGATGTGAACCGGCTCAGGCTGGAGTTCCTCGCATGATCTGGTGGCTGAATCGGCTGGTATCAGAAGATCAATGTTGTAATCTGGACTCAGGTCTTCAGAGCCCATAACACTGGCTTCTTCTGGATCATCGGTGTCGACAATTTCTCTCATGGCTTGGAGCTTGAATGGCATTAGTGCATGTTAGCAGGTCAAGTCAGTAGACTCACCTCATCGTGGATATTAGCCCAGAGATAGCTGTCCATGAATCGCACCCCGCCTTCCTCCTTGACCATCTTGCCAGTTGGTTTCCACTTGGACTGGCCGTCCACGTTGGTGGGCGTCGCGGGATACGTATCTACGGTCCCATTTGCAGCAGGCGAATGACCAACAGCAGAAGGAGATGGTACAGAACCATCGGCGTATTGTTTTAGGAGCTGCTCACATCGTGCAAGTCTTTCCTGGAGGTCCTGATTGGGTCTCCGGCGCTTCCTTGCTGGAGCGGGAGTGCTTGGAGTACAAGTAACATTTGCCTATAGTCGCATCAATGACTAATTCTGATAAGAGATTGCGGCTGTAGATGCTCACCTTGATACAATTTGAACAGGGCGTGTTACGGTCGCATTTGATCTTGCGATGCTGACACAAGACGCAGGCCAGGACACGAGGGTTCTTGTGCGATACAGAGCCCGGCCCGTGGGTGATATTGTTTGACATGACCGCAGAATTGAGCAAAACCTCACATAACAGTCATAGAGTCCCGTCTGGTCGATGAGAGTTGAAGGTTGAGTAAAATATCCTATGACGCCAGCGTGAGCTCCACCGTACAGTACGTACAGCTCAGGCAGGCGGGTAGCTGGGGTTCTTCAGAAGCCCGCTTCCGTCCGTTTCACTGGGGTCAGGTGAGTGAGGGGGAGGGGCAGCAGAGCAGAAACGCAAACGGAACAAAGAATGATTCTGTCAGGAGGAAAAGAGATCAAAGTGATGAAATGTGAAATGGTGATGATCGATCAGACACTCCAGAAACTCCCTGGTGCAAAAAAACGATAAGCAGGGCAGCTGACGATACCGTAAGATGCCGAGTCTACCGGTATAATGTAGAGCCGGTTAGGTTATGGCTGGCTGAGGTGGTGCTTTGCTTGTCTTGTCTCTTCTGGGAGGTAGCCCAGGGGCTGGCCTATTGTCTTTTTTTATCCAGGTCTGTTCGGATCGGATTGTTCAGTGGTTGTTGAAGATTGTCCAATGCCTCTGCATAAAAAAGTGGTATGAAAGGCAACGTTGAATAACTTAATTAAACGCGCATACCGGAATCCGCGTATTCCGTTTATTCAACAATCACATCAGTTGACGTAGGTTTTCAGGGAAGTAGTCCGTAGATATAAGGAAGTAAATATAAATAAAATAATTACCCCTTAGTTCTTAGGGCTGGATCGGTTCAGGCAGATATTTAATTCTCCATACCGTAAATAGACAGTATGTACGGAGTAGACCTGGCCAAAGGGCAAGGTTGATATAAAGCTGCCTGACAGGAAAATCGCTGATGCATTCCTTTGAGTTTCACATGGTCGATATGCTAAAATCGAATCTTCTAGCTGAAACTGACCAATGAGGGCCCCCTGGACCCGAACTCGAGGGATAGCGGCGGACTTTTGTCATCCAAGTCCGCCGCAACGGACCAAAGCACCAGCCCTGCCCGATGACTCAATTTGTATCAGAGCTGTTACCGTATGCAGACTGACGGACATTAAATACTTAAAACCTTGATCCGATACTATCCCAAAGGGTCTGTAGTTTAGCATCGAACCCTACGTCAGACCTTTAAAAGCTATGCTCATTCATACAGTACGCAGCCGTTTAAAACTGGGCTCCTTGATCAAATATTTTCGTAAACTTCGGAAGCTCCGGAAGGTTAAGCCACTTAAACTAGGTAAACCACCTAGCCCTCTCCAACCCAAACGCTCAGTTCAGAACTATGATTACCTATAAGCTCTTCTCCGCAGTCTCTGTGTTGCTCTCTCGTCGGGTTGTGGGAACAGCCCGGTCCCATACGGTTTTCGTATCCTTGTCTATGTTTCGCGTTCTGATGATATCCCCCCACGGACGTGATATCACCGAGTGTCCGGTGAACCTATCAGGCTCTGAAGAGTAGTAATTCATCAAAACTGACTTCTATCATGATCTGCCCGCGTTAAAGGTCTTGTGCCTGATTCGGGTGAGCGGGTTATTATCGTCCCTTTCATCCTAGGCCAGCTGACCATTATGCAAACTGGCATGATCCTTGATTAAGCAAAGGGCCTCGCATAGATCGTCCCGGCATTGTGAATTCAATGCCAGCTCATCATAATTACGGTAAGCCCTATGGATTGGTTCAACGGCAGTTGTCTCCTCTCGAAGTCTTCGGAGTCCGGTTGGACTTCAGGGCACTTCGATTTGTAAGGCAGACTGATGATTCACACGGCATATCAAACAGCCTGTTGAAACATGGAATACCTTTGTTATTCGTTTAGACGGATCAACGGCTAGCATCCGAGTCGATCCGATGACGGCATCTGGTGTCGGTATCTTGTTGCAAGCGATGACATTGAGCAGCCAGCTTTACGTATAACCATAATTCTCATATCATGGTCGCAAGTGACGTGACTCTTCAATACCGGCTCCATGGAATCCATGGAACGGACTCGGATCGTGGCATGTGGGGTTGACTGTTTGTATTGATCACTCGGAAAACATGGACCCCAGCTCTGGCCCAGAATCTCCTTCGTCTTTGTCCTCGGGCACTTTTTCCACTGGTACCAAAGACATTCTAGCTTTCTTGCGAACAACCCTTCGATGAGTTGAGCTCTTTAAATGCTGTTTCCATGCCTCTTCAGTCATCAACACCGTATGACAGACTTCGCATGTACGTTTGCATGGTGTTGCTTTTGGTGGTGGGTTGCCAACTTGTGTGAGAACTTCGTTCGCAAGTGACGAAACCTCAGTCGGTAATGGACGTTGTTCGCCTTTGAGGAACTGCTGTGTTAACTTGACCGCCGGCTCGACGACGTTCTGGCCATATGCAGAGACATCCGTACTGTCCAGAAGATACATGTTGTTCATAGCTTCTGGGCCAATCTCTCGTATCCGCGGAATCTGCTTCAGCCTGATCCAGCGAGTCTGATAGACAGCGTATCGTCTCGTTGCCGACTTCATCTCTTCCAGTCCTACGCTCTTCAATTTCTCGAGCTCTGCAGCCTCTCGCCCCTCGTCAACAGCAGACAAGTATGGCTCGAATTGCTTATATCCAATTGACTGCCATATCCCCTTTGTCATGTCGAGACGCTGGCCTTCCGCCTCCTTTTTATTCTTAAATTCGTAAAGTTCTCGGACTTCATCCATGAGTCCGCTCGTCTGCATCTTATCGACTCGCTTATCGAGACGATCTCGCAGGACATCTCGTTCCGAGTAGACCCAGAATAGCAGATTCTCCCAGGGCTGCTTGTTGGCGTCTTGCTGTGCTGCTTCTTTTCGAGCTTGTTGCTCGGCATAGTATTCGGATGCTCTTTTGCCGCTCCGAAGGTAAATCTCCAGGGATCGCTGGATCTTGCGACGATCCTTGGGGTGCCATCGATCGGCCATGACAGGGTCAACCTTTCGTAGCTCATGGAGCATAACTTCACCTGACTCTTGCAGAATTGGAAATGACTTGGACATATCCAGGTCTATATCATCCAGAATAACCTCTTTGAAGAGTATGGGGTCGACATAATACTGTGAGCCACCGACGAGAATGGGCAATCGTCCTCGGCCACGAATCTCTCGAATTGTCCGAGTCGCTTCCCTTTTGAAATCATCAACATCCCATGGTTGCTCATCCAAAGAAATATGTCCAAGAAGATGATGAGGAATACCACGCTGTTCTTCAGCGGTGATTTTGTTGGTGATGATTGGCAGTCCATTATACAACTGCATAGCATCGGCATTGATGATTTCACCATTCAACCGAGTTGCAAGCTCAACTGCCAACTATATCCGTCAGAACCATTCTACCATGGGGCATGCTAACTTACATCTGACTTGCCCGTGCCCGTTGATCCTAGCACAACCACCAGGGGTTCTGCTGGAGGTTTTCGAGACATTGTAGTGACATTTCGCCTGAGAAGAGGGCCCAGGCGACGAAGCATCTAATATGATAAAGCCATAAATATTGATTCCCAATACTTGTCATTATCGTTTTGGCACGGTGAATGAATATTGAGTCAAACCCTCAAATGTTCCAGAACAGGCAAAGCCGAGTCATTTGACGGAAAAATTACGGCGGGGTTCAAAGGTTAGCTTCAATTGGTCTCAGAGGCTGAAACCCCTTTGTCCACAGCTCGCTAGCTCCCTATAGGCTATTACCTGGAGAAGCTCAGGGAATGGAACCTTAGCTGGAGCTCCCCATCTCGAGTCGCCCCTGGAGGTCACGTGCCACTCCACTCCCAATATTGGACACATCTACAATTTGGGCTCATTGAAGCCAGATCGCCAACCTCCGCCCCCCAGCTCTCCTTTAATTATTCTCCCATCGACCCTTCAAATCGCCTGGGCTCTTCAAGCTCAGCATCTTCCTTTTCTTTCCTTCTTTCTTCCCCTCATTGGATGAAATAGTCCAATTCTTGTTCTGTCCCTTTAGTATCGTTGCCCACCATGAGTTCCCGTAAGTTTTGTTCTCCTTGTCTGGAGCTGAAAGCTTCCGAGCTTAAGCTCGCGCGACATCACAAAATGGCGCGCAATTGCCAATTGGCATCGCGAATCGTCGGACAGAAAAGCTAACAGTGGCTGCGCTCGATAGTACGATTCCTCGATCTGGTCAAGCCGTTCGTGCCGTTCCTCCCAGAGGTCCAGCAGCCGGAGACCAAGATCCCCTTCAACCAGAAGCTCATGTGGACGGCCCTCACCCTCCTCATCTTCCTGGTCATGAGCCAGATGCCTCTCTACGGTATCGTCTCCTCCGACAACTCGGATCCTCTATACTGGCTGCGAATGGTCATCGCGAGTAACCGTGGTACGCTGATGGAATTGGGTATCACACCCATCATCTCCTCTGGCATGGTTTTCCAGCTCCTTGCTGGCACCCACATGATCGACGTCAACCTTGACCTCAAGTCCGACCGCGAGCTCTACCAGACCGCCCAGAAGCTTCTGGCCTTTATCCTCTCCGCCGGTACTGCTACTGTCTACGTCTTCTCCGGTCTCTATGGACCTCCCTCCGACCTTGGTGCTGGTATTGTCTTCCTCCTGATCCTCCAGCTCGTTGTTGCCGGTATGATTGTTATCCTCCTCGACGAGCTCCTCCAGAAGGGCTACGGTCTTGGCAGCGGCATCTCTCTGTTCATTGCCACCAACATCTGCGAGTCCATCATGTGGAAGGCTTTCTCTCCCACCACCATCAACACCGGCCGTGGTCCCGAGTTTGAGGGTGCTGTCATTGCCCTCTTCCACCTCCTCATGACCTGGCCCAACAAGCAGCGAGCTCTCCAGGAGGCTTTCTACCGCCAGAACCTCCCCAACATCATGAACCTCCTTGCCACCATTGCCGTCTTCGCCGCTGTCATCTACCTCCAGGGTTTCCGCGTCGAGATCCCCGTCAAGTCTTCTCGCCAGCGTGGTGCTCGTGGATCTTACCCCGTCCGCCTGTTCTACACCTCCAACATGCCCATCATGCTGCAGTCCGCTCTTTCTTCCAACGTCTTCCTTATCAGCCAGATGCTCTACTCCCGCTTCTCTGAGAACCTCCTTGTCCGTCTCTTCGGTGTCTGGGAGGCCAAGGATGGTTCTTCTCAGCTCCACGCTACCTCTGGTCTCGTCTACTACATGTCTCCTCCCCAGAACCTGAAGGAGGCTCTTCTCGACCCTATCCACATGAGCGCCTACATCGTCTACATGCTCGGTGCTTGTGCTCTATTCTCTAAGACCTGGATTGAGGTTTCTGGCTCCAGCCCTCGTGATGTTGCCAAGCAGCTCAAGGATCAGGGTCTCGTCATGGCTGGTCACCGTGATCAGTCCATGTACAAGGAGCTCAAGCGCATCATTCCTACTGCCGCCGCCTTTGGTGGTGCCTGCATTGGTGCGCTCTCCGTCACCAGTGACCTTTTGGGCGCTCTTGGTTCCGGCACCGGTACTCTCCTTGCTGTCACGTAAGTTGAATCTCCCTAACTCTTCAATCGCAATACTAACATCTACAGTATCATCTACGGTTACTTCGAAATCGCCGCCAAGGAGGGTGACATGGCCGGTATGAAGGGCATGATTATGGGCTAAACAGCCATCTCGAACACAAGGCACGATTGATTCAGCCTTCGTTGTGGCCCGCTAAGACGGGCGTTTGTGTATCAACAGTAAAGAGGAAGAAAAGATAAAATAGTCAACATGTTTTTGTTTCCTTTTTGCTCAACAAGCCGGAGGAGTCGGGGTAGTGATGTCATATTGGCTGGGAAGGAATTGGGACAGTCATTAAAGGCTGTCGTGTCATTATTAACAAAAATAGCTCGAGAGCTGTCATGACGGGTTGGTTGGAGAGGGACGCCATGTCTGAAAGCCACGTGTGTGGTACGGATGAGCTCCGTAGTAACTCAAGAACGATCTATGAATGACATATATTTAATGCCAATTGTGCAACGTCCGATTTCGCTTGATTGTCTGCAGGGTAGTTGACATAGGAATGGATAAGAGATGACTGTAACCCTTGTACACTGTTACATGGGCACAGTACACAACCAAAGAGGAAACAGTCTACCTAGACAGCATCTACACCAGAGTCTAGTCCACGGATTGTCTCATCACTGCAGGTCTCACCGGTCCTGCAGAAGTGAGGCCCTCGCGTCACGGTCCAACAGGAACACACCCAGTTCAACTGCAAGGTCATCAGACTTCGATTGGTCAAAGACGTTGAATGTAACCGCTACACGGCATTAGAACGTGGGGGAACCGTTTCCCCCAGACCCCAGGGACCTGGAGTAACGATAAGGAACGAGTGTATTAGCCGGCGGTGAGGGATAGCGAATCACGAAAGAGGGGATTGTGATCAACCTGACGGTTTGCATGTGTTGAGGCTGAATGCACGACACATGTCTTGTTGTACGAAGGTTGTGCTGCTCGACAATGTGATTGTTGCCAAAGATTGGATGATAGCACGGTATATATAGAGCCTCAATGGCGTTTTTGACGATTGATAGGTGAGAAACAGAGTTATAAGCGATTGGATGAGGCGTATGTCATGCATATGATAGAGCTACGGACACAACTGTGATGGGTGCGCTCAGACCGCAGGGTGGCATGTAAGCTGTTGAAGACATGATCCCTGTTCAGAGAGACGCAAGACTTGAGCTCATGTGGTGTTGTTGTGGAGATGGTTCTTTCTAGGGTAGTTTGTGTGATGGTTGACTGGAACGTTTGTCGCGAATTGCATGATAGTCAAGATGTAATGGTAATTATTGATCAGACAAAGAAGGACAGTTTGCTTGACCTTTATGATGATCTTTGTCTGCAGATACGATCTATCAGGGTAGATGAAAGAACAATCACGAGCCTCTTGCATGGGACACACTATAAGCTACCAGGATACAAGTAGGGAATCATGGTCAAATGTTTGATATGTCAATGTAATCAATTGGGTATTAACAGGCTCTTTCAGTTAAACTTCAACTGTAACGATCACGATCCCAATCACCATGTCTACCATACAGGTACGTGGGTGGAAATTAGTCAAGACTACTGGCATTTCACTGATTTATTAACTGCACGTTCCTACGCGTCAACTCACAATGTTTACCACTACCTTGCCCTACAACCTCGCCCTTTGTTTATTCGAGTCAGTCCATCATTTTACAATCTGTCGGTATTAATTCCGAGCCAATGTCTCGTAACGTCACCTGTTAGATAAGGCTGTCGGAGCGAGTTACCTGATGCAAAGGGCACTTTTGTAGCGGTCGGTTAGGTATCTTCAAGTTTGTGCGCTAACTGGGTCTGTGTGGTTAGAATACCTCGTCTAGACATGTCTGAGTTTTGGCTCAACGTCGATATCCTTGTGACCTTTTGCAAGGATAATTTGCTATCAATCAGTAGCATTTGAGCGTGCAAACATTTATAGCATTCAATTGATTGTGTTGACTTGAGAATCTGACACCTGCTTGAAACGGAGTAAACGAGGTGATGTCCCCGCAGCCCCGTCATACAGTATAGGTAGGCAGAACTGGGGTAACATACAGGTTGGATTGCTCGCATCATTAATTGCCAATGTTTGTCATGACGACTTGTGAGAAATTTGTAGTGGGTAGATGGGTCCAAAGGATGGATCGTTGAGGCTAGAGGTTTTGTCAAAGCTAATTCCAACAGTCAAGGAATAAACCGACGCCAAATGAATCCAAGGCTTTCGCAAAGTTACAGAACAGGGCAACATTGCATTCATCATCTGTAGGGATCGCATCGCATCGCATCGCAAGCCATCGTTACCTCACCTACTGAACTGTACCTAGCCTAGGCCATTGGCTGCCCCACTAAAGCTTCATAGCTTGCATCTCACTCCCTGGACACCGACACATGCCCTCCACTTTCCTCTCCCCCCGGTGCCATCCAACAAGAGTAAAGTCTTGTCTTGTCTTGCGTGCGTGCGTGCTTGTGAATCCATAACGTATCTCGGAACTTGTGTTGTTTGGGCCTGGCCTAGTCTACTCTTCCCCGTTCCTTCGTTTGGTTCTTCTCTTCAAACGGCCGCCGCACTCTTCGTCTCTTCCTCCTCTTTTCTTAGTTCCTGCAAGTCACGGTCAAAACTCTTTTGTTTCGACTGCATTCTTCATCTAATACTTCTATTGGCATCGGTACCGATATTCTTTCATTTTTTCAGTTTCTCTGCAAAGTATTCTTCTTGGTCCTTTCACGCTCTCTAACAAGACGTCATTCGTCGGAGAGTGTTCAGAGTTCGCATACAAAACTCTGACGGCATCTGATCGATGATCAGCACGACAATCTGCGACCTCGGCATCATCATACGCTTCGATTGAGCGCTGAACGACTCAGAAATTACAATCGCAAAGGAGCGCAATTACGGTCTCGAGATAGAGTCTTGTCGACCATCCGGGTTCTGCAATCGCTCACGTCACGCCACGCTCTATCGATGGTGCTTGCAAGTGACGCTTGACCGGGATCATTGCGACAAAGCTCCGACAAGACTGCACAATACCTTGACTGCCTCGAGACCTCCGGCGCCGCAGCCACCGCTACCGGTCCGACGCACTCGTGCAACCCACCTTGGGTCTTGACGATCACCTGCCCGAACCCGTTATCTAGAACTCTTTTGACGCACAATCCCGTCAATTCATTGTCGCGACATCTCGAATTACTTACTCTCCGCCCCTGCGGCAGTCCCCCACCAGTGAGCTCGACGTGAGCAATATCTCTGAAACAATGGGGTTTGCGCAGTGCAATGGAAATCTATGGGAGATTGATGACTTCAGCGTCTGCTTCCGAGTAGAGTTTGTGCTCCCTTGTCTTGACCCCTGCGCTGTAAAAGCTGGCTGACCGTTTTTCTTGTACTACTCTAGCTACCTGCAGATTCTACTCCCTCTGATCGCCCTGTTCGTTTCCGTTGCGCTTTTGGCCTGGACAAGCATCTCCCGCCTCCTAAGCTCATGGTCCAAGTCCAAAGCTAGGTATCAACAGCTTGCAAGCGAGGACCGACGCCACAGCCATACCGATCTTCCTCCCGTGCAGATTGACGATTCTGATGACGATGATGGACTTGAGATTAACGGCGGTCGATTGGCCCTTGTCAAGACTACTACTCGTGGTTCTATAGTCCAAGCCGACACACCTACTGGACAATTGGTTTCGCAGGTTGTAGAGGAACTTGCCATCGCTGGTCTCATTGCTGTAAACATTCTTCAGCTAATTGAAGGCAGCAAGGGGCGTAACAGCCGTCCTGCAGCGATTACTGGTCTACTGATTTGGATCTACGTTTTTATCCTCTCGACTCTGCGTCTGGTGCTAGGTGCCCTGAAGCGACGTGGTCCTCATCTCTGGAACCACACAGCTTTTCTCTACAGCTTCAATTGGGTTCTTTCAATCTTTCTTTTTCGATCCGCCTTCCTCCAAGATGACATTAGCCGAACCGACAAGATCACAACGATTGTGGAGTTTGCACTTATTACACTCCTTTTCTTAATGGCAATGACCACTAGAAAGGGCAACAAAACAGTCCGCTTGGAATGGGAGGACGGAATTGAACCCTCGCGCGAGCCCTTGGCCAGTCTGTTTTCTCTGGCTGTGTTTGGCTGGGTTGATGCGATCGTCTACAAGGGCTGGAAGGCTCCAATGGAGATGGAGCATGTCTGGAACCTGTTGCCCAAGGACAAGGCCGCTGCTGTTATTGCTGATTACCGCCAGATGAAACGAACTGGTTCTCTGGCGGTGCATCTGCTCAAGTACTTCAAGCGGGACCTGCTGATTCAATGCGCCCTCGCGGTCCTCGCTGGCCTCTTCACGTTTGCGCCAACCCTTCTTTTGAAGGTGATTCTCGAGTTTGTTGAAGACTATAATGCAGGATTGAAGAACCAAACCGATACAAACCTACCCATCAATGTCATCTGGCTTTATGTCATTGGCCTTCCTGTAGTCGATTTAATACGTTCATACGCCGATAACCAAGCTCTCTGGATTGGTCGAAAGATCTGCATCCGTGTCCGAGCTCTTATCATCGGCGACATCTATGCCAAAGCGCTTCGTCGCAAGGCTTCCACAGGCAAGGACAAGGTGCTGCTTGAAGATAAAGCTAGCCCCAAGGAAGACGAGACACAGAATGGTTTTGTTGGAAAGATTAAGCGAGCCCTGAGTATGAAGAAGGACGATAAGAAAGCTTCTCCCAACGATGCCGAATCTGCCAATGAGAGTATCAAGGACGACAAGAAAGACGATTCTGGTGACGAGCAGGCCAATCTGGGTACCATCATCAACCTCATGTCTATCGACAGTTTCAAGATTTCCGAAGTCACTGCGTACCTACACTTTCTGTGTGCTTCCGCTCCTACGCAGCTGGTCATTGCCGTTGTACTGCTCTGGCAGGTCATGGGTCTTAGTGCTATCCCTGGCATCATCGTCATGGTCCTTCTCCTGCCTGTCAACTACGGTCTTGCCCGGGGTTTCACCATCACTTCGAAGAGAATTCTTGCAGCCACCGACAAGCGTACTAATGTAACAAATGAGGTTCTGCAAAACATCCGCATCATCAAGTACTTTGCCTGGGAACAGCGCTTTGGCCGTATCATCGACGAGAAGCGTCAGCTGGAACTCAAGGCTTTGCGTTCGAGGTTCATGGTCTGGGCACTGGCTGTAGCTATTTGGAACTCCGTGCCCGTCCTCATCACCTTCTTCTCGTTCCTTGTTTACACGGTCTTCGAGAAAAAGCCGCTGAAGCCATCCATCGCCTTTACGGCCATGTCACTCTTCATGCTTCTCCGTGTCCCGCTGGACCAGTTTGGTGACATGTTCGCCCACGTCCAGGAAACCAAGGTCTCCATCGATCGCGTGGAGGATTTCCTTCAGGAGGAGGAGACCGACAAGTACATTCAGCTTGGCTTGGATAATGTGGATGACGAGGGTGTCAGGCGAATTGGCTTCAACAATGCTACTCTTACGTGGGGTAGCAAAGACACTGTCGCTGAGGATAGTGCCCGTGCTTTCCGACTCATGGACCTGGACATTGATTTCAAGATCGGCAAACTGAACATCATCGCGGGTCCTACAGGTTCTGGAAAGACATCCATGCTGATGGGTCTTCTTGGTGAAATGTCACTGCTAGAAGGAGGCGTTTACTGTCCCGGTGGCCGCAGCCGAGAAGATGTTCATCCTGATCCCGAGACTGGTCTCGCCAACACGATCGCCTACGTTGCACAATCCGCTTGGTTGGTTAACGCAAACGTCCGCGAAAACATCCTCTTCTCTGCGCCATTCGACGAGCAACGGTATCGGGATGTCATTGTGGCTTGTGCACTTGAACGCGATCTCCAGATTCTCGATAACGGCGACGAAACACTTGTCGGAGAGAAGGGTATCACACTTTCTGGTGGACAGAAGCAACGTATTTCTCTTGCTCGTGCCCTATACTCCAACTCTGCTCATCTGCTTCTTGACGACTGTCTCAGCGCTGTTGACTCGCATACCGCGCAATGGATCTTTAGCAACTGCATTCGTGGACCCCTCATGAGAAACCGTACTTGTATTCTCGTCACACACAACACGACCCTTTGCGTTCCTTCTTCGGATTATGTGGTCCTTCTTGAAAATGGCCGAGTTGACATTCAAGGTCCTTCAGCTGAGGTTATTGCTTCTGGTAAGCTTGGTGAGGAGATTCAAAAGTCTCACCCCGGCTCAGCCATTCCCTCGCGCATTCCTTCTCGTGTTCCCTCAAGTGTCGGCGATGATGAAACCACTGTCAACGGCCAGGGCGATGCTCTCGATGGCGTGGATAGCTCTAAGAAGGACGCACAGAACAAACCCAAGAAGGATGCCATGGAAGAAACCAAGGCCACTGGTTCAGTCAAGTGGCCCGTCCTCAAGCTGTATCTTCAGTCCATGGGCCCTTGGTGGTTCTGGATTGTTGCCCTCTTCGTCTTTATTTCTCAGCAGGTTTCCGGATTGGCCACCAACCTCTGGGTCCGTGTATGGGCGAACCAATACGTCAATGGTACACCAGAGTCAAAGGTCGCGCCGGCTATGTACTCTTCTACGCAATTCAACGCTGTCGGCTTTGCTAACGTTGTCCGACTCGGCTCTGCGGAAGACCTGAAGCCTCTCGATGGGACCTTTTCTGCGCAAGGCCACCCGCATGGGGTCAATGCTATGTACTACTTGTCCGTTCTCGCCGCGATTGGAATTGCTGGTGCCATGGCAGCTCTCTTTAGAGATCTCTGGATCTTCCTGGGTTCGTTGACGGCATCAAAAGGCATTCACGATCGTTTGATAGCATCAGTGACGCGAGCCAAGTTCAAGTTCTTTGATGTCACTCCACTAGGCCAGTTGATGAACCGATTTAGCAAAGATCTGGAGGCGGTTGATCAAGAAATTGCACCTGTGGCAATTGGAGTCATCAGCTGTGGTATTTCCCTAATGATGACGGTTGGCCTGATCGCATACATCACACCCAAGTTCTTGTATGCCGCTTTTGGCATTGCTATTCTGTTCTACCTCATCGCCGCATTCTACCTCCGAGCTTCTCGCGATCTGAAGCGTCTTGAGGCAGTCCAGCGCAGTCCTCTGTTCCAGCAATTTGGAGAGACATTGAGTGGCATGACAACCATTCGAGCGTATGGTGACGAGCGACGATTCATCCGAGACAATCTGGAGAAGATCAACACTCAGAGTCGACCCTTCATTTACCTATGGGCATGCAATAGATGGCTGGCCTTTAGGGCTGATCTTGTGGGAGACTTGGTGGCCTTCTTTGCCGGCATGTTCCTTATCCTTAACCTTGGTAAGACGGATGCTGGAGCCGCGGGTATTTCCCTGAGCTACGCATTGAGCTTCACCGAGAGTGTGTTGTGGCTTGTACGCCTCTATGCCATTAACGAGCAAAACATGAACTCTATGGAACGTATCAAGGAGTATCTCGATGTTGAGCAAGAGGCGGAAGCTGTTATTGAGGACAGCCGACCTCCAGCAGACTGGCCTCGTAAGGGGTCGGTCGAGTTTGTGGACTACACAACAAGCTACCGAAAGGAGCTCAACCCTGTCTTGCAGAACATTACGCTCAAGATTGAGCCGCAAGAAAAGGTTGGCATCGTTGGAAGAACGGGTGCAGGCAAGAGTTCTCTGGCTCTGGCGATTTTCCGAGCGCTAGAGGCAGACAAGGGCAAGATTCTCATCGATGGACTTGAGATTGGCAGCATTGGTCTGCAGGATCTCCGAGAGAACATCACTATTGTGCCTCAAGATCCTACACTATTCCACGGCACGATTCGAAGCAACTTGGATCCATTCGATCAATACACAGATGATCAGATCTTTGCGGCGCTTCGACGAGTTCAGCTCATTGGTCCTGATGAGCCTCTAACATCACCACCTACGCCGACACAAACACCTGGGTCACCAAACTCACCAACTGCCAAGACCAACAAGAACCTCTTCTTGAATCTTCAATCGCCAGTCGCGGCATCAGGCTCGAATTTGTCCCAAGGACAGCGCCAGCTTCTGTGTCTTGCTCGAGCCATGCTCAAGTCTCCCACAGTGTTAGTCATGGACGAAGCCACAGCATCCATCGACTACGCCACCGACTCAAAGATCCAAGAAACAATCCGCGAACTGACAGGCACCGTCATCACGATTGCCCATCGACTAGCGACCATTGTGGACTACGACAAGGTGCTGGTTCTCGACAAGGGCGAGGTTGTGGAGTATGCTCACCCATGGGAACTCATCAACAACAAGGATGGTACGTTCCGCAGTATGTGCGAGATGAGTGGTGAGCTGGACGTTCTCCTCAAGGCGGCGAAGAAGAAGTGGGATTCTGGACGCTTGGTGGATGTTGATCCATAGGAGGAGAAAGAGAAGCTGCCACGTATAGAAGAGGAGGATTAAAAGTTGGGGGAGAACGGGTTCCGGGATTGAGGACTTGTATATTTGTGGTATGAGCCAAGGGCTTGAATAAAAGTATAGAAGGCGTATGCCTATAATTATGAGCTCGAGCGTTGACTGGTGCTGTGATGTCTAATGTTATTGTGTGGCGTGAGTTTAGGCGCATCATGATATTGTAGTAGTCGTAATGTCTAGTGTCATCAAATGAAGCCATCGTCAATGCCAAAGTGGGTCCGGCAAGTGGATGAGATCTTCTCCGCAATTCGGCGTCGAGATTGCATGAACTGACACTCGAATAGTTTAATACGACGTCCATTATTAACTTACACACAGTATGAGTATATGTGTCTATTCATATAAATGTTTCAATAACTGCATTACCCCTGCTCACTCAATACAGGGCATGCATGACTTCCATCTCAGGCAGCACCACAAGGGCAGGGTACGTATCTTTTCTTCGTCACTGGGTTACAGAAACGATTCGTTGGCCTTGACGACTTGACAACATAGCATCAACTCTAGCTCTTGTCTTATAAAATAGTTTCATTCGCTTGCTCGTATTTTCCCCCTCTTGTTCTACTTATTTCTCTTGCCCCCTCATTTTTTCTACCGTGGCTTTCTAAGTGCTTCACAGCCAATACTTACGTGTACCGCTGTGGCGAGGTCGAATTGGGCACGTGCTCATCACTCCATCAGGATTCTAGAACTTTGATCAGCATCCCCGACTTTTTTATATATCGTTCTTCATCAACCCCCATCAAGGGCGATTAATTCTTTCGCTGCTGGGATAGTCATTCTAGGATGGCATCGCAGACTCCTCCGCACTTGGACTCGGAGAGCGTGACGAGTGGGCAGACGTCTACTTCGCAAATGCTGATGCATCATTACCCTGAGGACCAGCGCCAACAGCAGAATGCAACGCCTTATACGGACCGCTCAGAGGATGATCCGCCTCCGAGTTACACCGTAGTCGACAACGAGGGACCTCACGCGAATCCATTTGACCTGCTGCCCAGCAGCTCATCATCCCTTGGTCTGCATCCCTTCAAGGGGACGTCCAACGACAAAGTAGTCTACTATCTCGACAAGCGTCTTGATACAGACCCTGAATTCCTCGAGCAGCACATCTCAGAGCTCGCCAAGGAACCACCAAGACCGTACGTCCGCATCCAGGGTCTAGACCGCAAGTCCGGCAAGGGCGTCGACTTTGACATACACATTGAACTCACGCCCCTGCTGTATCAAGAGATGGCAACCCGCCGTTCGTGGCGACGCATTCGCGCCGTGAACAACTTCGACAAGGTGCGCCGCGGGACAGCGAGCATGACGCGCGCGCCGGGATTCGGGGGCAGCGGACCGCCTGAGGAGGGCACGCCGGGTGTTGCGCAGTGGTGCTATCGATACTGTGCGAGCAGAGCCGGTCTAAAGGTGTTTGTTCTAGAGCGGCGCTTGACGGGCTGGGACTTCGCCCTCGTGGGGTCTAGGCTGGAGAGTTTGGTGCGGGGGACGGGATATCGTGGGGAAGTCAACATAACGTTTCCGACGACGAATGCGCGCGTTGAGATATACAACCGCTGCCTGACCAATCGATGGCGCCTCACACGATGGATTGTTCTTTTGTTTTACATTTCTCTTCTGTGGATATTCACCTGGCCGTGGGTGTCGCTGCGGACGAGGTGGTACGAGACGGTATTCGTGGAGTGGTCGCTGAGTCGGCCTGACAGACAGGGAACGCTCCGATATGCATGTATGAGTGAAGATCAGTGGTTCAGACTGTGGCGACGACCTATTGAGCAGGCGATCCAGACGAGGCGACGAGGACGGTTGAGCCGTGATGATATAGTGGACGAGTGCGTGGCGCCCGGGGCTGAAGATTCCGCGAGGGGTATGAGAGCGGGGTTGGAGGTTCTGCAACGGACGTTTGGATGGGGAGGAGATGGAGAGGGAAGTGGAAGACATTCGCCGTGTATTTGATGGTGTTGGGGCATTAGATTGAGCTCGCTCCTGGGTTTGCATGGAAGCGTTGGCGTATAAGATTGCATTGCCTGCATTGGTTTTTACTTATGATTCATGATAGTTATTCCCAACTCAAAATGTTATTCGTTTGTGTCTCAAGCTGTCTTGTTGAGATTATTGTGGTGTTGAAATGCACCTCACATCCTCAATTCAAGTACCACAGAGACGACATCATGAGGTTTTGAGGAACTGAGATAATAGCGAAGTTTCCAATGGTTTTATAAGTCAAGTACCAAACAAGCAAGAGCAAAATCGATTCTGTCAGCTGATAATTAGATATGTTACTGGCGAATTCGATATTCTGTGCAAAGGTCCAGGGTAGCTCTTTTCTTATCTTATCAGCCCCTCCACCCCACCAATGTCGCTCACTCATCATCTACACATCCCTTACCAATCTCATTCATCAAGTTCAAGACTTGTACTGCAGTCACTCTCTTTTTGCATTCATCGCATTTCATTTCGGATTCAAAATACAGACTTGAATATACAGCCGCCGCGATGACTGAAGCCGAGATGAGTTCCAGCTCAAGAAGAATACTGGCTGTGGCCCTTGAGAATGAGACAGCGGTTTTGTCAAAGTTGGTCAAAGGTGAGTTCACTGTATCCAGATATGACAGTGGCCATCCAAGAGATATAAACTGGCATCATTCACGACAACAATCACTAACAAATCACAGACCTCACTGGATCAGCCCCAGAATCACCAGATCCCTCCATCGGCATCGCTGGCACAACTCATAGCCTCGCCCTCAAAACACCATACTATTCCACAACAGTTCCCATCTGGCTTGACCTCATCGCCTCACCTTCTGAATGGGCAGAGTCATTTCTCTCTCCCGAAGCCGCCGAAGTGCTCGCCGTGTTAGGGGGTGTAGTAGTAGTCTTCACCGCAGGTCCGATTTCATCGTCAAAGGATCACCCGGCAAAGGAACTAGTAGAGCACATCGGCAAAGTCCTGAAGAAGGGACTGGGGGGATGGGAGTGGGATGGCGTAGGACTAGCCATCGGCGTGGGAGGAGATGGAAACGAGGAGGAATGGGATGAGATCTGCGCAGAGGCTGGATTGGAGTTTGTGTCTCTTGGTGGAAAAGGCGATACTGGTCGTAACGAATTTGGCGGTATGTTGAATCTGTCGCTCACAGAAAGTTACTAACAAGGACAAGAAAAAACAGGAGTTGCGCGAGTAAAAGAAGCCCTCGAAGCAAACGACTGGTCCCAACTCGAAGCACCACTATCAGATTCCGAGTTTGGTGACTTTGAAACGAGCTCAGCCAAGGGAGATGAGGACGACAAAGAATTAGATCCCCAAAAGATGGGATTTGGCTTCGACAAGTCAGACTTTGAAGGTCTACGACGCGCCATATGGGAGTCCAGCCAGGATGTTGAGGAACCCTCAGAATCCAGCAAGGCAGAGACAAGTAAGGAGGGTGCTTCTGGTGGAATTGGGTTAGAGGACCTGGATGAGGATGAGATCGCCAAGATTGAGAAGATGATGAGAAAACTCCAAGCTGTGAGGGAAGCCGGCGAGGGAATGGGAGAGGAACAGAGGAAGAGAATGGCAGCCAGGGCTGTGGAGGAGGTGATGAGAGATCTTTGAACTAGATAGGTATCAGCCGAATCTCTCCAAGACGAGATCGGTACTGGAAAAATGTTTGTCGCATCTTTTCCAGATTATGATGGCCTCTGAACCTCCCATATCAGTTAATGATGCCCATACACCACGCCGACTGCGAGTCTGAAGACCTGCCAAAGCTGACTCACGAGTGGCACGATAGCTAACCTTGATCTATATGCCGAGTCCTCTGCGGCCGTCAAGGCATCGACATAGCACGGCTCGCTTACCGTGCCGTTGCACCATGGTCACATCGTCCAACTCAGATCGTGATCCACGGACCGGGTCTTACGTAGTACATATCCAATGCTGACGAGACCCTTGGCTGGTATGTATGAGACTCAAGTCTCATGGCATCGACAAGCGCCATGATATTGGTAACCCCAAGTCCAGACACGGTCCATTCAATGGTCTGTCAAACTTACTGACAGCGGTAACACTGAGTTGGAGAGTCAAAGCATGTTGCAGTTTCAATCCCACATGTCTTTCCAGCACAGACACGCCTCCCTATTTAGACAATATGCAACGCATCGTGGCATCAGGTAACCCGCTCAATCTTGTGCCGTTATGGTAAAGTTTTTGTAGATCGGCATGGATCGTGACATCCAGATCACCGGACTCAACATCGCGGTGACATGCTCAATAGCTCCGTAGATAGCTTGGTGGTCTTGGGCGGTGTCGTAGCTCATGCAAGGGAGAGGTTCTGAGATTCTTCCAAAAGTCGCGGGCGTCGACTAATATGTCATAGCTTGTTGTTAGTAAATAAACTTGTCCCCTATCTTAAATCGACCGCTTCAATTAACGTTACTCGACTCATGGAGTTGACGATCGACTAAACGAGGTCAGAGTCCAATTGAGGCCGGAAAGAAGCGACCCCGGGTCCAAGCGCCCACCGGTGATGTTGGTTAAGCCAGATTGAGACTGCGGTTGAGTCAATAGTGAATCCCCTGAGATGCCATGATAGACGACGTCAAAGATCTCAGACGCCCCATTTTGTTAGTCTGGTCCGTCCCACAACCCTTGTTTGGCGCATGTTGACCAAACAGGGGAGCGACTCACGTTTCAGCGCGTCTTGCCAGGTAGAAACGTAAACGTGCTCAGCCGGGGCTTCAGCTGTCCTTCAAAGCGGTGCAGCTGAAGGGCATGATGCTGAGAGCCCCATACCGGTTAGCTAGCATGAGCCGCCAAGCTTGGCATGTTACCAACAGCGTCTGAGAATTCGTATCATTGTCATGCCATGTCTGGACAAGTTATTCTTAGGATCTAGGGATGCTCTGAAGGGAGATATCTCCTGAGTGGTGCATGCCAACTCTGCAACAGATGGTGAGGACTGAAATCAAGTGGTCAGCAAACGCGCTCGACGCGCTGCCATCCCCGCCATGGATGGATATGCATATCGTCTCCAGTATGAACTTTGCCGCCATTGGTAGGATTCGTGACTCGTCATGCAGGTTGTCGGTTGGACTTTTCGGATTTGGGCAGAGGATTGATAAGTCAGTTTGACTGCGGCCATGGGTCGGCCAAACTCGATCGACAGTAGGGTTCGTCGAACGGTGCTCATTCTTGTCTGTGCTTTCTGACCTCAGAAGCTGGGAGACGAGAGTAAAAGTCTCTGGTGATTAGGTGAGACCAACAAATGGTTCTTTCGTGGTGCAATTGGTTCAATTGTTCATCAAGAATCCTCAAGCTACTTTGTGGTGTTGTTGTCGAGCGCAAATCCACCAACCACAAGCTCTCATGATATTCTGGCATTTATGCAAGCACAATTCAGTGAGCGCCGACTGCGAGTCTCATGGAGGCATGCTCTCAGCTTTAGGAACACAACTGCCTTGCCCAGAGCTCAAAGAAAAACAGCGAGTTTAGGGCGATTCACCCCCTAGACTTGATCGGGTGAGGTACTTGTAAGACTCCAACACCGGTGGACCCAATGGCATGTGGCCGCCTGGCGGAGACGTGGCTTAACGCTGGTTGGCTCTATCATGCTGATCCTGCAAGGTACCATGCCCCAGATGCACCTCCAGGGGTCTAAGTCAGGGGTAAAGGTGCCAAAACCGGTAAGTACCAAGCTGAGGAGGAAAACAATTCGACATGCATCTTGTGTTTTCTGATCTATCATGTCGGATCTTTTATGTCACTCCGGACGCGCTCGGGAAAAGACTCGGATCCGGCAAAAGAAAAGAATCGCGGAAGCACCATTTTCCTGTCCATCAGAGGATGTTGTGTATGTCCATGCTTCATGCTTACTGCACTCCGTACTCCGTAGTAAGGGCGAGACTTTTCGTATCACAGCCACAACCGTTGAGGCTTTGTTATAGTTGCAAAGACCAGAGCCAGATGGCGGTAGCCGCAGGACCGTTCATCGCTGAAGCCGGTAGTCTCTGAATAGTTCATTCTGTTTCCCTTCAATACCCTATCCATTATTAGTCATTAGTCAAGTCGGAATACAGGCTACAGGCATAATAAAGCAATAAAAGTGGCCCCCTAAAACATACCTCGCCACCCCCCTGACCCCATAACCTAGATATAATAGGCCATTTATTTAAAAGTATATTACTAGGAAATTTCCTAGCAATATACTTTTAGCCCAACTTCCTTCAATTAACCAGGCTATAATATCATCAGAAGCTTCCAAGGCACAGATTTTAATAAAGCTTTTTAACAAGGCTAGGCCTTAGATTTCATTACATAACTCAACCACCATAATAGCTATCACAGCCGCATTTTTTTCCCTTCAACACCATAGCTAAGATATCTTATTATATATCTATTCACAGGGGATATCATACTCCAAGCCCACATTTCAGCTATTATCAAATTTCCTCTAAAGACTGTAGCATTATCTTCATTAATCCTAAAAACAGAGGAAATCCAGCACCTTCAACCGCTTCCTCTTACAGCCACCCTCAAAGCAGCCTTTTCAGCAAGGCCACTATTATAAATACCCCTCTTTCTTTATCTCCGGATTATAACCCTTTTATAAGCTCCCCCTCGCACATCAGTATCTCGTTAGATAACGAAGAAGGAAGCCCTAAGCCTAATAAAGGTCCCCCAAGCCCCAGCCCTAGTCAAAGTCTATTAGCAAAGCTTCCACAAGGAAATAACACTCGCCCACAAGCTAAAAAGCTATCTAGAAATAATAGAATCTCCCTAAAGAAATATTATAAATAGACTAGCTTTAGAATTAAAGATCTAGCTAAAAAGACAGGCTTTTCTTAGCATCAGATCTAATACGCCCTCATATATCTAGTAACACTATAAAAAGCTAAGCCTAAGCTATACCTACGTGCCTTATTTAACTATTAAAGAAGAAACCTTAACTTATTTCTTAATATAGATCTAGCCTATTAAAATATCGCTTAAGCAGACCTTAGAGTCTTTATGCCTAGCTTCTAGGATATTAGCGTCTAAGCTATAAGCACTGCTATAAAAGATCTAGGTTATTATTACAGCATAGACTGACTTTAGATCTTAACTAATAAGCAAACCTAAGACCTATATCTATAGATATATTATTATTTCCTTTAAAAATAGCCATAGATTAAGGACTAGGTTAACAGTTATATTACCTTCTTAAATAAAGCTTTCTTTAATAACATTAATCAAGGGATATATTATATCATAATCTATTAGCTTAAAGACCTAGCTTCATTTATTAAGCTACACTATTATAGAGAGGGCTTAATATTTTAGGGCATTATCTATAGCCGTTATAAAAGTCCCTACTTTATATTCCCTATAGATATAACTATTAATTTAAATACTTATAAAGACTTTATCCTACCCTATATTAAAGGCTTTATTAAGCAGCTACAGGCTTTATATCCTAACCTTAATATTCATTTTATATATAATAAATCTGCTATATATACTTTATATTAGACCTAAGGAAATCTTAACTAATTCACCTTCCCTACTATCCCTTAGGCCCCTTACAGCCCTAATTTAAACCTAATTAAGAACTTATAGGTATATATAAAGCTATAGATTAACGACAGATATTATATAGAAGATCTAACCTATTAGGAATTATATATTATAATTAAGGAGGCTTAAGAAGCTATCCCTATTAAAAAGCTTAAAAAGCTAGCTTACAGTATAATAGATCGGCTCAAAGACTGCATTCAGGCTAACAGATATCTAATCAATAAATAGATACAGTTTAGGTACCTTATTTACTAAGAAAATTATATGCTAACCATATACCTATACTTATTCTTAAAAAGGAAGCGATCTCTGTAATCAGCGCCGAAGTACCACGCCATCGCTTTGTTATGCCTGCAGCCTGTAATCTGGCAGACGCTAAAGTTACCAAGGCGCGACCGACCTCTGGCCCCAACGTCAGGCTGATTTTGCTTGAACAAGCGTCGATCGCAGTGTTTCGCACAAGAAAACCACGAGAAAAGGGGCCAGAGAAAACATCACACAGTAAGCCGTGTTGTGGCCCACCAGATGACGATGGATTGAGCTACTGCAGGAACAGGGTCTCAGCATACACACCTTCACAAGAGATCCCGAACATGCAAGTCTTTCACGCTGACCAGACATGCCGTGGCGTGGTGGCATTGCTGTGGTACGATCCTTCGCCGGATCCTTTGATGCAGGTACGAGTACAATTCAGGAAATCCGTGTCATGCTTGCTACCGACGATATCGGAGTCTTATATCTGAAACGAAAGACAGAGTTTATGGCGATATAAACCTGACCTCGAAAATTGTAGCTTGGTTTGTGAAAAGGTTCTTTGAAAAGAGCTAATGGATCCAAAGATTCCGCAGAGAATGTCATCGCGTTCCCCTTTTTGGATTACCCCTGCAATTGTCGACATGGGAGTTGTCGGAACGTGGATCCAGCAGATCTGACGAGTTGTTGACGAAGGATGAGTCAGGATCAACGATGTTACTGGCGAGGCTGACTAGCATAAATCAGCTCTTGATGGGAATTGAAGATGCAATTGTTCCGACAATTTTCATAACTGAATAACGAAAAGAAGCAATGACCCAAGACCATGGGTTGTGTTTCTCAATTCTCGAAACCAATTGTGGATCGAGAGTCAATTGGAGCCACTGACCATTCAATAGATGCAACCAAAAAGTGCCAGCATCAGGGAAAGATATCGCATCTTCGCTGGAGACAGTGCTGGGAACTGATAGAAAGCCCCCAGAGAAGCCCGATAAACTGAAATCCATTGGAAATAGATTTGTCGGGAATTGAAGGGAACCCATACTCCCATTACATTCATAATGGAGTACTGGATGACATTGCTAAAGCCCGAGCCATTACTGGCCTCCCAAGGCTGGACTGACGGCACGGATTTTCGGCGACAGTCATGCGTACATGTGCCCTTCGTCAACCGAAGACATTACGTCAGATGTAGTACAGCATCAGGGCGGTTTGAAGGCGAGATTGAGATATGTGGCTGAAGGCACAGAAATCTCCTGAAGCTGTGGATTTGCTTCGCAACCGAGGGAAGGGTGGGAACACGTGCCATATGTTTGATCTTCGCATTGCTCATGCGTCTCCTTTCGGTAATAGTTTTGGATATTCGCATCGAAAGGACAAGATTCGGGACTTGAAGAACGTCAGGACTGAGAAAACAGACTGACAGCAGGGGCCTGTTCGAGATGTCAATTGCCTGTTACCAGTCATCATGCAGTCATTGGGCCAGTTCGAAATCTTGCGGGATGATAAACCGATGACCCGGGAACTTGACATCAGTTTTGGCTGAGTCTTCGGCTGTCATGTTGCGGGTCTGATGATCAGCATCCATCATGACAAGTGCTTCCGACCATCAAGCGCGTCATGTTGTATTGGTTACTGTAACCTTGAGAAACAGGTTCGTCCGGTCTGATTCGAGCCGACCTGACCAGTATCAATCTCGGTATTGAGTAGAGCAACATGATTTGATAACGTCATGTAAAACTAGAATCGAGATGGTTAAAAAAGAAGTGTGGCGCCAGCTGAAGCTATCTGGTGACGCCTTCCCTCCTCGTCAGACAACGGTTCGATAGGGTAAGACCGGACCGTTTCTCGGTTGCCTGTTTTGGCAGGAAGAGCTAAAGTCAGGAATGGCGGCCAACAAGGGGCCAAGTTATGGAGGGCACAGCACCCTTTTACCGCTCCGTCTTGGGGGCCGTTTACCTGTCGTCCCCTAAAACGAACCCACTATTTTCATTGGCGCGTACCTTGCATTAGTGTGCATAGAGGAATGATCCAATGGACTCTGCATATCTGCACAACGCACGTATAGGTATGAAAAGCTTCATCTCTGCACAACTTCACCCAAAGAGCCCACATCAGCAAGGACCGTACCCCTGACGCAGGTACCGTGCCCTACCGATGCTACCCAACTGAGGAATAGACAAACTCTCATTGACGCTCCAACTCCACTCCCGTACTTCCGACCATTCAAACTGTGCGTTTATTCAGGTCCTCGCCGCGTCCTTGCGCCTGGTCTTGGTCGTGACTTTTTGGTGTATCCGTCCGTTTACTGCAGCCGTCAGCCACATTGAATTCTTTGTTGCATGATGGATACCCTGGTCTGATGTCTGGGACGAGAACGCCGATCGTCTCTCACGATGCCAGCGTTAGACGGATCGAACTTGACACAGACTCAGAGTAGCGAAGCCAATGTGACATGGCAAAAACAAGATGAAATCATGAACCCAAGAGAAGAAAAAAAACCAGAGGCCATGATTGACAGTTGATCACACGTCATGGAAGCTGAAGCACAAAGAAAACGCACAGGTAAAGATGCCGACCACCCAGAGCTAACTCTTCCCCAACAGCGGCAGTCTCGCGGGGCCCCTGGATGCTGATCCAGGGTTTGAACCACAAGTTCTACCCGGCCTCTGAACTTTCACACTTGCCATTTGTGGCATGTCTATTCCTTCAGGCTCGGTTGGATGTCACCCAATCCAGGGACCGCACTGATTTAGCATATCTTGGAACTATCTGACGGACCGAAGTCCGGACAAGTCTGGGCCAAGAGGCAATTGATACGAAGAGAAATCGAACCGGTCACGACCGCTGGATGAATGGACAAATGGGTGGATGTCTTTGTTCTGTGCGTTGGGGAGCTGGGATGTTTGTGGTGGTGTCGGATGTGGACTCCAAGCACGACTTGAGTGGGTGTGGACGCCAGTGGTTCTCGTCAGTCACTCGTCAGTGGTTCGTTGGCAAAGTCTTCGTGCAGTTTTGGCCCGCTATGGCCTGCTTTGCTACTCGCCAACAGGCCCCTCCCTCGTACACATTGTGCGGGTTGGATGTGACACGGTTGGCTTTTTCCACAAGGAAGGGCCTGTCCGATGCTGAGAATCAGATGTGATGGACGAACAAGGACGAGACAAATTCCTCATCTGGAAGAGATCGCTTATCTGGAGGTTACGCTGCTGACTTGAATCGTCGAACCAAGAGACAAGGCTGAAAAGGAGGCCAATTCTGAGTTACCTTTTGTGGCGACACGACGAGCTATTGCTAGCTGATCTCACAAGTTTTGGTTAGTTTGTGCTAACTTGGGCACATGCTGGCGTCGGGGCGTAACGTGTTTGAGGCCTTCGTTCTTGAAGGAAACTCACGAGTTGACCAGAGTCGGACTGGCTGACTTTGGGGGCAGCGGAACCAGGGGGTAAAAAGAGAGAGACGATGACTGGCCAGGCTTGGGATCCATTGCTGGGCTCGGGCGACTTCAGGGCTGCAATGCATCAACCCCTGTCGTCCTCACCAACTTCAGACCAAACACGGCGGCGCTGTGGTTTGTAACGGTCCCGTCGCTGCCCCTTGGCGCGTTAAGCTGCTGTCTACCCTCCACCGAAGCGCATCACGCCCGCCCAGTCAGGAGACGGAGGGACCTGGGGCTAGGTAACTCTGTCAAGCCACTGCTCAGGTACCCGCACCTCTGTCTTTGACGCCAGGGTACATTGAGACGAGGTTCCATCCTTTTTCCCTTTTCCCAGTTTCTGAGCGTTTTAGCACGGCGCCGTGTCCCCACACTAGTACCTGCTAGTGGTGGTACCTTGGTCTGAGTCCTGTACCGTTTCTCCGATCGAGGTGCCCGCCCGTGGAGGGGACGGCAGCGAGAGGTGCAGGCAGAGGTGCAGGACTAGCCACTAGGGACAGACAGGTAGGCCTCTAGACTCTGTCGGCAACGGCTCTTCTCCTTTGAAGACTTCCCCCCCATCCC